>JBAMJV010007427.1:0-20959 GCA_037951105.1 Echinarachnius parma
AACGAGTATAGTGTTACTGGCAACAATAAACAAAAATGTTGTTTGTTTTACTTACCCCCCCCCCCCCCCCCCCCCCCCCTCCCCCAGACTATTGGAGCGACTCTACAAAGTGGTGATAGATGCAGTTCTGGGGTCTATTGAAGAGTACTGCAAGACATCCAGTTCTACAAAGGTAAAGCATGTGTGCAAATGTATTAGTTGACTAGGGGGATCATAAAGATCATAAGTTGAATTTAACTCTGAGTTGGACTTAGAAACCATGGAAAGCCGTTAGCAATGTAAAATGTATATTGAAAGGGATAAAATGTTGATTCAAAATCATTGATATTTTATGTTATCAAGGGGATTTCCTGTTTTTTATGTAAAATTTATGAAAAGTCTAAAATACTTGCATTTTTGCTTTGAATATATTTTATTCCAAGGCTACAAATGGCTTTCCATAATTTTTAAGTCCAACTTAGAGTTAAGCTCAACTTAGGATCTTTTGTGAAACACCCCCTGGCTTGAATACTCCTAATGGAGTGGAAAATGTGCATGTTACTTTCAGAGTGAATGTGTATGTGTGACTGGTGATATCTGGTGATAATACATTTGTTTTAAAATGCTTCAATAGAGATGATCTTCACTCAAGATAGTTGCTATATAATTTTAGATTATTAATTTGTATTCATAGATGTTAAAGGTAATCGTTAATGTGGTGTGGTAAGATTGGTAGAGCGTGTGCCTTCCAATCATGAAGTAACAAGTTCAAAACCAGATTGTGTCCATCATGTTTTTCCTTCAGCACGAAAATGTGTCCACATCTGCTGTTCTTGATTCAGGAGTAAAATGGGTATTCGGACGGATTGAACATGGTTCCTTAGCACTGCATCTACAAGGTGCCTGGCTGGAATGCTCCCCAAGGAATGTGCACTGTATGTGCTGGATTGATTGCAGTGTGACCCAATGATGGGGTGATAATAATGATGAAAGGATACAAACAGCACATTTGAACATAGAAAATGGTCTCTATAAATGCATTACAATTGTTACTGCTATTTTTGTCTGGATGACATTATTTAGCGAGTCTCTGCATTGGCTATAAAATGGTTTTTATTTATCTATCAAACCAATCTTTCTCCCTGCCAGGCTGAAGCAGCATGCTTGCATGCTCTGCAGGAGGGCTATGCAGAAAACAACCTCAAGCTGGGACCAGCATTCCTTACAAACAGGTATGTCAACATGCGTGTCTGTTTGTTTGCTTGTGTATGTATGTATGTCTGTGTGTGTGTGTTTGTTTGTTGTTTGTGTGTGTGTGTGTGTGTGTGTGTTTGTTTATGTGTTCATCCTTTGCATTCCTTTCTATAATACAAGAATTTGTACAAAGTGGGGTATACGTGTCGAGCGGTCGGGTTGGATATTAACTAAGTCTTGTAATTTACGTCGTAAAATAAATAAGCGTCCCAAAACAGCAAATCAATCTAGCAAACACTCAAGAACATTGAGGTAGAATGCAGGAGAACAGAAAGAAACAGTTGATTGAGGTTAAATCTGGTAGTGCACTGTTTTAATCTGAGTTCTTTGACCACAAAAATAACTGATATATTCAAATTAACTCGGGAAGAAACCTATATATTGCAAACTAGACATACATAAAATGGAAGTGTAATGTTGTGTTTCAGTAAAGATCAAACGGGACAAAGTCTTGTTGAAAAAATTATTTAAAGTCATAATTTTTATGTTTGTTGATAAATATGCTCATCAACACTTAAATGTCTGCATAGATGCAACAGTATTGCTATTTGGAAAACAGACGTTGTAATATAGTGATTGTTTATTGACTAGCAGGTCATGCACGAATGATTACACAGGAATTCAATTCCATGCTGGTAGAGGATGTCCCAGATTCTTTTTAAATTCATATACAATGTTGTATATTTCATTACACATCCTTACAAAATATTGTTATGTAAACATGTGCCTAGCTGTTCATATTTGGGCCGGGTATCTATTATCAGTAGGAACTGAAATAAAATAAGAGTACAAATTGGCAAAATGCCCAAGGCAAATATGTGTTTTCGTGAGAATGTCGTGTTAGTTACGGTGTAGGCATGTAATTGATCTGAGTTTCTGGTTTAAATTCAATGCCACCCCATGGCAAACAAGCAACTGAAGTCATTTACCTTTAGAGTCTGGTTTGGATACCTCATTCAGTTAATTAACTTGTTGGAGACGATTTTATTATAATACGACACACATGCTCTAACTTTGATTTGTTGTATGTTTGAGAAAATTGCTTTATAGTGCAGCTCCCAAACCTCTTGGCAAGTTAGAATGGGTGTAAATGTCCTACCATCAATATAACTTATAATACGACACACATGCTCTTACTTTGATTCGTTGTATAATTGAGAAAATTGCTTTATAGTGCAGCTCCCAAACCACTTGGCAAGTTAGAATGGGTGTAAATGTCCTATCATGAATCTAACTTGGCTAGAGAATTATCATAAATTCAACAGTAGAAATTCATGTACATGTGAACAAAAAAATCATTATTAACCTGTTCGGGACTGGTCCCGAAATTCCTAGGGCAGTATGCGTGTTATACCAGAGTCTGTTAACTAGTCCGGAATGGGTTGATTGATAAGTAAGAATTATTATTATTAATGTTTTTTTTATATTGTTAACACGTATGGCAACAAACAAGCTGAATTGCACATGCTTAAACATTCAAGTACAATCAAAACAATGTAATTCATACAAACACGAACCATACAAGTAATTGCGAGATTTAAATTACATGTTTATACATTATTTTAAAAAACCACATATGAAATTCAAATATTAAAAAATGCAACTAGTTAAAAAGGGGGTTTCTAACGTACCCTAAGACAAACTAAGAAAAGATGAATTGTTGGCACCCATAAGGACTCTTCAGTGCCAAATGTGAGGGTTGAGATAATGATCTGAAAAGAAATTGAGTTGTATTCCTGGCAAAAACAGGCTTGGGTGAGGTTGCTTGTAAAGATCCAAGTTGGCTGGCTTTTATAGTTAATGCCCAAAGAAATCTAGCACACTTGGTAACCTTGGAGTTTTAAAGATAAAGTCCTCCTTGGCAGACATCCTCAAGTTCAATAAAAAATAATAAAGGAACCACAAAAGATATTATTTTATTTCTTTAACAGGTGTACACGAACACAAGTAATGTTTGGTCAAATCCTACCCCTTTATTCAAAACAAGAGTGCCCTTTTAAAGGGTAACCCCATTAAGCGGAGACTAGTACTGTATCTGTTAAATATGCAGGGCTTACCCTTAGGAGTGGCCTGGATGCCAATGGCCACTAGAAACTCTTGCTTTGGCCACCGACGAATTAGATCTACAACACACAATAATATAATAATATAATAATAATATATAGCTTTTATAGAGCGCCATCTATCTAGTTGCCTATTCAGAGGCGCATTATTACCCTTGGTCATCAGGTACAGTTCAAACCCGCACAATTATCTTGTGCACCATCTCATCTCCCAGGGGAGCATACTAGCCCAAGCTGCCCAACGGGCGCTGAAGGCTAATTAACACCCGACCAAGTACCCATTTATACTCCTGGGTAGAGAGCAGCAATGTGGATTAATTGTCTTGCTGAAGGACAAACGGAGTGGGCAGGGTTCGAACTCGGGATCTCGAAATCAGAAAGCGCGCGCTCTACCGATCTTGCCACACCACATCCACACCACATACACAACGCTATGGTGGGAATCTATCTGATGTGCCATTTTGGCCACATGAAAGGAAAGTTAAAGGAAAAGCCTTGGTCGTTAATTTTTTGTTTATGAAAATGTTTGATTAATTGCTATGTATTTAACACGGTGAAATGGAAATGTTTGATTAATTGCTTATGTTTTTATCGCAGTGCTAACATTGACTTCAAGCTGGAGGCTCTTGCCCATGATGGATCCAGCCAGGAGCTCCGGGAGCAGAAGTCGCCCCTCATCAAACTGGTAAGTTAGAGGGTGGAAGCTTTAATGTGAATGATCTTCTCAATGCCCATGTTCTGCTTAGAAGAAATGCTCCGCAGGGAGTGGAGATGGTGCACACAATGCGTGTGGACTGGCATTGTATGCTAACCTGGGTGATAATAGTATAAAGCACTTAGACATGATATTCAATCATATTAATAGGCGCTATATAAATCAAGCATATTATGCACATTATAAAGTGGCCACCAAAAATGATTCCCTGCAATAATCAATTATATTTGTTGCATCTCTTGCTTTCCAGGCTTCGCTGACAGTGTATGACATCCCAAGCGTGGAGCACCCAAGCAGCAGTCTGGGATCTGTTGTGTTTGCTGAGAGCTTCATAGACTCTGCAATACCCATAGAGGCAAACGGTGAGTATGAGTGCATTACCCCCTCCATATATATATTGTTCTCACTCCCAAACCCCCCAAAAAAAAAAATCAATCAATCAATCAATCAATCAATCAATCAATCAATCAATCAATCAATAAAACAAAATAATAAAAACATAATTTTCAAAATTAATTTAAAAAAAATATATACATTGAAAAAATATATATACTAAATAAAATAAATAAATATAAAAACAAATATAAAAAATAAATAATAATAATAATTAAACAAAAATTACAAAATAGAACTTCTTTGACTCTGCCATACCCATAGAGTCGAAGAGTGAGTATGGGTGCATGAACCCCTCCATTCATAAATATGTTCATACTACTATCTCAAACAAACCTTATAACTTTTACCCACTGCCAACTCCTCCCCTGTAGGAAAGGTAATAGCAGGGAACTGTTGTTTCAGCTATTAGAGCTTTGTACCCCAATGACATTGTTAAAATATCATTCTAAAGAGGGATAATAAATTGAGCTATCCAGCAAAATATTTAAATATAATCATCATAACTTTATAAAAAAGGAGATATGATCGATCAAACTTGAGTTTCCAAACCTTGAGGGTTTTATTTGAATATCATAGGATGGTTCTTAAAGTATATCTTTAACATTTGAGTTTTGTCAAATTTAAGTGTTCTAAAATCCTTTTCAGTTCAATGTGTACCATGTTTTCACATTCCCTCCCTTCTTTTTTTGTTTTATGTTTGCAGACGGTAGCATCGAGTCAAATGTGGATTGCCTCATCCTTACCAAACATCTACCAAGAACCATTACTTGGCTGGTAAATATGCTTCTTCTTCTTTTTTAAAAATATATAAATAGATAATTGAATAACCATGCATATTTGATTTTTGTATTTTGTCATTTATTATAATCATGATTACATGTGCCATTGATGATAATATCACAGTGATGATGATGATGATGACCATGATGATGATGACGACCAGGATGATGATGACGAGAATGACAATGATGATGATAATGAATTTGATGATAATGATGATGAAGAAGAAAAAGAAGATAATAGTGGTGCATGGTGGTGATCATGATAATTATTATGATGATCATAATTATAACAATATAAATGACCTTTACCTTTATGACCTTTATTTTTATTAATAGGGAAGTACCAAAGCTGAAGACATTGAGAATGGCATTGCTGTCTTTACAAAGGTGAGGTGATATCATTAGTGACCCTATCTTTTAGTTTTGTTTGTTTAATTTCATTGTAAATTATATAGTACCATTTTGTAGATCAGATCATTCTCTAATAATAACAATAATAGCCATTTTTATACAGCGCTTTATCACCAAAGTCCCAAAGCTCTATTCAAGTGGTACCATATATTCAGATAATAACTACTTCTATTATTTTCAATATTCATAACAAAAATTAAGAGAGCTACATTGGTTTCTACATGGCTCCTAAACTTAAAACATGATTATTATTGTGAGTTTAATATGTATAGCGCATAGGGAATTTGTAGCAAATTACATGTGCTATATATTTAAATTGAATGTATTATTTTGTATTTATCTCCAAAGTAGAGTAAGTTAGTTTGTGGCTTTTTCTTTCTTAATCAACAATTAGAATCAACCTGGAGAGGTTGTGAAACTGTACTAACTCCCAAAATGGTAAGTCCAGTTGAATAGATTTAATTTTGCTTCTATGATATTAAGAATTGCATATTCGTAACAAGATTTGATTGATAAATGTGATCAATTTTTTGGTAGAACCCTGAAGGTGCATTTGGTCAAGTGTTGATGAGTGGGATGAGCTGTAGCATGCTGGGTAGTGCCGAACTCGCCACAGCCGCCGATGGTAAGTCAATTCAAACTGGGGAAAATGACCAGAAATATATAATAATAATAATAATGATAATGACCCTTTTAGAGTGCATTCTTGTCTGTCACCATGTGAAACTCCTGGTGCATCAGCTACAGTTCAACCCCACACAATGATATTTCATAGTTTTGTAAAAATGAGCAAAAAAAATCGGACTTCGCCCAGAATCGAATTCGAGATCTGGATTGCTAGACCGGTGCTCTACCAACTGAGCTAGAAAGCTCTTGGGATATGGTTGTCCATCCCTGAAACCCTGTTCAATTCTTGTGCAAGTGAGAAGGTACATGGATATACACCTGACACAAATCCAAAGGATAATAAATCAAGTAAGGGATAGTGATCCAGCTTGATGTTAGCTTGTGTTAGACAGTATCTTGTACATGTCACCTTTAACCGGTTCCCTACTACATTTTACAGTCCTCATAGAGTTAATGTAGGACCAACCAGGTTCCTGTAAGCAATGAGTTAATAACTGCTTTGTTAATTGGCCATCCCTCAAATACATGTTTCATCACAGTTTTTTGAAAGTCATACTTAATTTGAAATGTAACCCATCATCACAAAACAAATGTTTAGTCAGAGGAGGATTTTTCATTTAAACAGGTTAAATAGTTGAGTTGGTTGGACCTAGTATATAAATCTTGGTGTTATATGAAAGTGTATTTATTCCTCTACTATCATTTAATTTCTTTAAGCATGGGGGATGTTGTAGAAATATGTAACCATTAGTTTCCAAAAGGCTGCGTTCAAGTTTCATCAACAACTCTTCTTCATAAATTCTCTGTAATGTCTCTGCAGGTCTGATCTACATCTTTGAGAAGGGCATCATCTTCAGTGACCCCCGCAACGGCCTCACAGTCCTCCCCAAGTCATACTTTGAGGAGCTACAGTTCTACGATGGGGTGAGTATCCCACCACTGTTGGCACTATCCCTGGGGACTCGGAAAGATATAGCCCCCATATTGCCGAAGAGAACCCTCTAAAACAATAATAATAATTTGCGCTTAGAAACCCTGTATTAAGCGCTATATGAATGCAAGCTATTATTATTATTTTTAAAACCACAAAAGATACGCCATAAATTTGCATAGAGTTTAATGCAAAACAAATTTAGAGTGCTATTTTCATGCAGGCGGGCTTAAAAAGTGGCCCCTGAAAGATACATTTTAATTTTTTCCCTGCAATACACCCTGACTCTAGTCCGCTGTATTGTTCATACATGTGCAAAATGGCCCAAATACCAAGAGTATTAATTAATAATGATAATAACTCATTTTTGTTTACAACAGGGAAGCCTCTTCAGTGCGTTTGCACCGTTTTCCCAAACAGGGCTCCAGGCCTGTGCCTCATTATTACCTCGATCATCGGGTACACACCTACAATCAATCAAACACTTCAGGTGTTTCATGTTTGTTTTTATCATGTATTTTCTTGTTGTTGTATATACTATTGCTTAGAGACTAATTTGCAAATGTGTGCTTATAATCACTGATTATTACTATATTATTTAAAATGAAATAAGGATGCTATTGCTCATGCATTTTCTCCAACTTATGTGATCTTTTATTAACCAAATGTGTTATATAAATATGTTAATTTTGTACCTTTGTGTCATCAGAGTTCATCCAGTGTGGTGGCATGTCTGGTGGTCACATACAGACATTCCCTGCAGTATTACCAGCCTCTACAGAACCACAATGAGGGAGACACTGTCATGTTCACATTCCCACCCAAGACTACTGCATACAGGGCTTTCTACAAAGAGGCAAGTCAATCAATTTGTTAGTCAGTCACTCGTATCAATCAATTGATCAATCCACCCATAATCAATCAATCAATCAATCAATCAATCAATCAATCAATCAATCAATCAATCAGTCAATCAATCAATCAATCAATCAATCAATCAATCAATCAATCAATCAATCAATCAATCAATCAATCAATCAATCAATCAATCAATCAGTTCATACATTTATCAGTTAAGTCATCTAGTCACTCCTTCAATGAGTTAATTAAGTAGTCAGTCATTCAGTCAGTCGATCAGTCAATTAATCCAACTTTGAGTTAGTCAAACAGTCAGTTGGTCAATTTAGCCAGTCTTCCAGTCAGTCAGTCAGTCAGTCAGTCCTTCAGTCAGGTAGTAAGTCAGTTATTCTGAAATCAGTCAGTCACAAACTCACACAGTCACTCAGTTAGTCAACCAGTCGGACAGTGAGTCAATCACAATGAATTAATCAATCAGTAGACCTGGTGAGAAGAATTTCTTCTAAGATACCAAAGTGCATAGCAACATAAGAATATGGCTATATGAAGTTAGATGAAAACCAACGCGCAAAAAAAAAACAACACAGTAACTAGGGCTTGTTCATAACATATTACATACAAATTCATCAAATTTGAATTCATTATGAAACTAGTCTATTCCGTTTTGCACAGGTGATTGGCAAATGGCAGCAGGAGACAGCATCCCCTGTACTGAAGCAGGTTGATACCATGCCAGAGTATTATGCCGATGGGTAAGTACAGAAACAGAGAAAAACAATGTTATGGAACCTGTCTATAGAGATCACCTGTCTTCAGTGGCCACTTTTCTTGGTTCCCCTTTGTGGACACTATTCACAGGTTCAACTGTAGCTCCCCTCTTTTTGATAGATAAAACAAAAATGTTTCAATTTATATAGCGCCAAATATGATTGATTATCATCTCTAATTGCTTTACATTATTACCCCGGTCATCGGACACACACTTGCAATCAATCTGCACATGATGTGCACTTTCTGCTCCATTGGGAGCAATGCATTCTGGCTGCCATGAGGCACACTCTACAATATACAAGTACAACTGCATACACGTTCCACACCTACCGATTGCCCATTTATACTCCTAGAGAGAGAGCAGCAACAGTTGATACATTGCCTTGCTGAAGGAAAAATGCAAGGGACAATAATACACCAAGGATTCCACAATTATAAATTTTTTTTTCATGCAGTCTGAAGGAGCTGCAGTTCCGGTTTGATATGGACACGCGGGTACTGACCAAGGTACCTGCCCTAACCCAGGCTGCCATCTACCTCCCCTCCCTACCCACCTTCCTGGACCACCTGGCAGTGAGTAGCGTGGGCCCTGCATCCATCCCTCAGGAAGATGTTCAGTGTGTGCTCAACCGGCCAGTAGACCAGGGGCACTTCTCAGACAAGGACGAGGTATGTATTGATCACTGATTTCAAGAAATATTCAAATTCGAATCTACCTACCCTCCTCCCTGGACCACCTAGCAGTGAGTAGCGTTGACCCTGCACCCATCCCTCAGGAAGATGTTCAGTGCGTGCTCAACCGGCCCATAGACCTCCCTGGTCTACTGACCAGACAAGGACGAGGTATGTATTTCACACTGATATCAAGAAATATTCTGATTTGAATCTACCTTCCCACCCTGCCTACCTTCCTGGATCACCTAGCAGTGAGTATATAGCGTGGGCCCTGCACCCATCCCTCAGGAACACGTGCAGTGCCTGCTCAACCCAGGGGCACTTCTCAGACAAGGACGAGGTATGTAGCGCTGATTTCAATAAACATTTTGATACAAAGAATTATTATTAAAAATTAGATAGTGATAAGAACTAGTCTGCAAACAAAAAGTTTGGCATTTCAGAAGATACATGTAGTTTGTTGAACTTTGTTCATTGACTAATTTGAATCTTCCAAACCTAGGTTGTTGTGACTATCTTGACTGGGGTGCCTGGCAGCCACAAGGAAACACTGTGCACAACACTCACCAACCTGGCAAAAGACTACAACAGGTATAATAGTTAGAATGATCACGTTCAATATTCAATTGCAAACGTTTAAGGTAGAATAGGAGAGTAGAAGGTTCCAAATTTCATCTGATTGTGGAGGTGTTGTGGCATGATCGGACCTGATCGTACCTGAAGACCAAGGGTAATAATGCGCCTCTGAATAGGGCACCTAGATACATTGTGCTCTATAAATGCTGTATTATCCCCATGGCTATTTATTATACAACTGTTGTGGTCATCCAGGAAAGACAGTGTCCTTAACACACACCAACCTGGCCAAAAACTACTCCGGTCGGCTCATATGACAACTTGAACTCATGTAATATGTGATATATACTAGCAATTTTAAAAACTAGATTAGGAGTCAGAGTGATAGGTGCCAACTTTCAACTGTTTGTGTTCTATGGGTATTCCCATTGTCCTAGTGACTATGTATTATATGATCATTGTGGCCATCGTGATCTGAATATGTTGCAGCTACAAGGAGATGTTGTGCACAACACTCACTGACCTGGGGGGTGTTTCACAAAGAGTCTAAGTTGAACTTGACTCTTAAGTTGGACCTAACTATTATGGAAAGCTGATGGTTGAGACAGTTCGTTTAAAAGGCATACATTTTGATGAAATCAGTTAATTTTGTTATTATCAATGAGCCATTAAATAATTATTATGAATTTTGTTTTGAAAATCTAAAATACTTGTATTTTGTTTGCGTTTATATATGTTTTATTTCAAGGCTACAAATGGCTTTTCATAAATGTTAAGTTCAACTTAGAATTAAGTTCAACTTTTAATCTTTTTAAAACACCCCCAAAAAATCCATCAGGTCAGCTCACACTTGGCCTTTTTTGTTGTTGTGCTTTAGATGCCTAGGTTTAAACATTTACCGATATTTGCATTGCATGTTTGAGTCAGTTGGTTAGTTGGGGAACACATCCACAACCCCTTAATTAATAGACAGGCATCATGCATGATCACTCGATCACCAAGATCGACAGACAGTTAGGGCTTAGAGAGTATATTCTTGATCATTTGAAATCCATTTTCTTTTTCTAGATGGGCCATTCTGCGCTCTCCGTTCGGTTCAACGGATGGATTCAGCAGCAAAGTGTTGCAGATGTCGCTGTCGAATATCGTGACGGCGGCGCGGCGTCAGCGGGCGTCCATTCGGGCCTCCACCGGGGGACGCAAGAAGATGAGGGTCCTCGTCATGACATCAGGGTGAGTGGAGTGCAGTTGTGACCGCTGATGTGGGGTGCTTGGCATTTGCTACCAGCAGTAATAATAGTCTAAAACATTATGATACTCAAGTGAATAGTGCAATATAAATAACCATTGTTATTGTTATTGTTATTATTATTAAATGACTAATTTTATATTGACTTTAATAATATGTATCTTTGATATCATTATTCCTGTCCAGGTTCACCGACACCGTCTCGGTTGTGTCGGCTATCACGAACCACCCGACTCCTGATATCAGAAGTGTGCTCAAGATCGGTGCCATCACAGCCTGCGTGGATCCACTCAATGCATTCATGGAACACAGGTACACAAGATTTGAATTCTTGCAATCCCTAATCCTAAGGGTGTTATCACATATCACGGGATAGCGTAAACGGCAGCCAGTGCTGTAGGAATCGAGCCTGGACTCGGACTCGAGACCGGTCTCGAGTCCGTATTTCTCGGGACTCGGACTCGGACTCGGACTCGGACTCGAGCCTAAAAGACTCGGTCTCGGACTCGGACTCGACCAATGGTGACTCGTGACTCGGGCGAAAATCGGGCCGAGACCGGCAACGAGACCGGCATTTTTTCCGTTTTCCCACGTTTATTTATAGTTCATAAAATTACCCAGCGCAAGCAAATACAAACCTGTTGTTCTAGCGCACCTTGCTCACTTGAGTGGCATTCTGGAAAATGATCGTAACATCGCCTCAACAAGCTATTATATGCCTAACTAGACGTTGAGATTAGTCGTTTTATGTTTAGGAACACGCAAGACACGGTCAAGTATTACGGCCAGAACGTGAATTAATTTACGAAAGCCTGAGCTGAAGCGACTATGGTAAGCAATACAGTAAAATGTATGCGTGTGTACCACGGTACGTGCACGTACGTGTGCAAGTACAGTACGGTATCCTCGGCTATGCGCTAGGCTACCGCGCACGCTAGCTATACCAGCGGCAGCGCGCGTATGACGAATAACGAAAAAAACAAAAAAACAATCGACATACTGACTGATGTTTGCATTGCATCTTCAATCAACAGGTCATTCAACAATCATGTCTTCAGTTTCTCGTGTCATACTGTTTGGGTATATGGACCATAGAGAGTTTGTTGATCGTTCAACAAAGAAAAAACATCAAGCAAAATGTAAATTTTGCAGAACGCACACGACCATTACAATTATACACAACAATATTTGTTATTCATTTTGTTAAAATAAATGTGAAGTAGCATCCCTTTCTCTTTATCAGTATAATATATAAATATATACTCCAGTACTGACATACTCTGATTGTAATAACTTGTGGTAATTCCATGAAAATGTCTACAATGGGCCAAATTTTAAAATCATTTTAGGCATTTAGCCTCATGGGTCCAGTAGTTATCAAATGTTCATAACTGACAGTTTATGGCACAAAACGTGAATTTTCAGATATTTGATATTTTATGCTGAAAATTGTGATCTTAAAAGGATAAGAAAATTGCTGAAATTTATGCTTAACTTTAACAATGATTATTTTTCAGCAACTTGACTGTTTGCAAATAAAGTTATATCCCATTAATCCATTTGACAGTGAATAGGAAAAGATATGCAGCAGTTCCTTATCCACTGTATTTTGGGGAAATTTAGGGTGAAAAAAAAAAAACTAAATTCTTGTCCGGCGTCTGTGACACTTTTTATGAACTTTTTTCATTAAATTTTGTTTAATTGAATTTGTCTCATACTCTGTAATAATAACCTTTGACATTGCCCAAAATCATTTCTGCAGATAACCCTTTGTCATTTCTTTGATGGTGTCTATTATGAAGATAACTGTTGTAGTAAGAAGAGTTAAAATATATAAATTCTCTGACAAATGGAAGTTTACAATGAACCAGACAACTATTTATGTTATAAAGAGTTCACTGTAAGGCATTTATCATAATGAAACTAATGTGTTATAAAAAGAATTGCAAATTAAGATTTTCCCGTTGGGACTCGGACTCGGACTCGGATGTCCGGGACTCGGGACTCGAGGTCCGGGACTCGGACTCGGACTCGGACTCGGACTCCAGGGACTCGGACTCGGACAGGGTGGACAGCACTGGTAAACGGAGGCCTGATGGATATAAAGTTTTGGAAATCAAATTATCCGGTGGATAAAACAATAAATAAAGCAACCAAATGTAACAAAATTGTTAATGTTTTTCTTCGTTTAGGGCTACGAGATTAAGATTTTGGGCCACTAGAATTTGAGAAAAAAAACTGTAATTGCCTGACTGGGCCACAAGGCCAAAAAGTTTGTTTCTAGCATTGCATATACAGGAAGTAATCTAATGATTGGCTGATTCTGCTCATGTCAACAGACTGACGTTCCCCCTACTGCTGGACCAGTGTGCTCAGGGCTGGATCAACAACATCCTCCTCACAAGCTGCACTGAAGGCCCGGTGAGTATATGATAATAATAATAATAATAATAATAATGTTAATAATAATAATGCATTTATTTTGTGCATTTTCCATCTAAAAATGTTCAAAAGCACTGTAAGTCCACATTATTGAAAGAGGTGAGTATATACAATGTATACTCTACCTAATACAATATTTCCCCTTCTTTTATGCTAAATATAGAATGTCCTGTGAAGGCTTTTGCATATTCTCATTAAAACTGTGCCAAGGCTTCCAATATAATGAAAATAATAATAACTAAATATAATGCATTTATGAATATTCCCTCTCGTGTTCCTTTTGTGCTTTAATATAAAGAAAGAAAATAGGGTATCCCTAGGATTCGAACCTGAGACGGATTGCTAGACCGGTGCTTTACCAACTGAGCTAGGAAAGCCCTTAGGCTGGTGTTCCTCTCTGAAACCCTTTTCAAAGTTGGTGATGGTTAGAAGCATTTATAATAGCTTTTGTTTAATTTGTATAATACATGTATGTAGCTTAAATTATGGAATCATTCACATGCCAACTACAAACATCTCAAACACAATGCGAGGCTATAGACGGGTAATCAGTGTAAGTTGGTCAGTTATTCATCCACCTATCAATACATTTATGCAAAGAAGTAGTTATTATTATTCCTTCGTTTCCCTGACTTCCACAGCACCCAGAAAGAATGTTCATCCAGGAGCTACTGCGCAAGGTCAATTCAGACATGGCGTTCATCCTGGCAAACTATGGCGAGATCTCAAGGTATTATTCCGATCCAAGCATATTGGATATATTTTTTGTTGTTTTGCATTATTAGGAACCATTATTAAACTTTTTAAATGGACACTAGTCTTCTAGTTATGCCTCCGCAACGAAGTAGCCGGAGGCATTATGTTTTCGGGTTGTCCGTCCGTCCGTCCGTACGTACGTACGTCCGTACGTACGTCCGTACGTCCCGTTCTCGTGATCGCGTTATCTCAAGAACCGATTGACGGATTTTCACCAAACTTGAGTCATGTATGTATCCTGGGGGGCCGATGATCTGTTTAGATTTTGGGGTCATGAGGTCAAAGGTCAAAGGTCACAGAGCTCATTATATATGCAAAAATAGCTCGTGATCGCGTTATCTCAAGAACGAATTGACGGATTCTGACCAAACTTGGTACATGTATGTATCTTGGGGGGCCAATGATCTGATTAGATTTTGGGGTCATGAGGTCATGGTCAAAGGTCACAGAGCTCATTATATATGCAAAAATAGCTCGTGATCGCGTTATCTCAAGAACGGATTGACGGATTCTGACCAAACTTGGTACATGTATGTATCTTGGGGGGCCAATGATCTGATTAGATTTTGGGGTCATGAGGTCAAAGGTCAAAGGTCACAGAGCTCATTATATATGCAAAAATAGCTCGTGATCGTGTTATCTCAAGAACGGATTGACGGATTCTGACCAAGCTTGGTACATGTATGTATCTTGGGGGGCCGATGATCTGATTAGATTTTGGGGTCATGAGGTCAAAGGTCAAAGCTCACAGATCTCATTATATATGCAAAAATAGCTCGTGATCGCGTTATCTCAAGAACGGATTGACGGATTCTGACCAAACTTGGTACGTGTATGTTCCTTGGAGAGCCAATGAACTGATTAGATTTTGGGGGTCATGAGGTCAAAGGTCAAGGTCTCTTATAGCTTATTGATATAAATCGCATAATGGCGGAGGCATCATTTTCGACTGCGCGCAGTCGAAGATCCATCTAGTTTTATAGATGATTTTATCATGATTGCATTATTTAGCGAAAGCCTAATGCAACGCTCGAAATTAACTTTTTTTGCTGGTGGCCCGGTCGGGCCAGTAAAATTAGTATTTTTCCAATTTTGGTGGCCCGAAACCAAAATCTACTGGCCCGAAGAAAATAAAGAAAAACAAAAGAAAAAAACGAGAAAATTCATATCACATTCAAAACTGTGGAAAATTCACTGTTATTATACAAATTTGACCTCAACATTCTGTGTAAATGTCATGTGAAAATCTCAGACAAATAACATGTTTTTAAATTGTGGTGTTTTAAGCTAATAATTGTAAGTCAAAAAGCCTATTCATCGGCTGCAAACATTGACAAGTCACCGATCTACTGTATCCGATTTCGAATACGGCAAACATGATTTATTGAGTTTTACATGCATAACAAATTTGATTGATAATGGAAATTTGTACTTATATATCAGACTTTTAATCTCACAATTCCGTAGAATATTGTTTTGAAACCTGTCATGAATGACACATTTTTCAAATTGTGGTGCTATATTTGTAAAACTGTTACTGTTAGTCAAACATTTATAAATTCTTTGTGAACTTACGGACACAGTCACAACATCGGCGGCAACACAAGACGTAGACAATGCAGACACAACATAGGCTATGTTGAATTTTACATGCGAACCAAATTTGATCGATTATTAAAATATCCTCTCACATTTCAGACTTTTAACCTCACTTTTCCATGGATTATTGTTTATAAACCTCACATAAATTAAATATTTTCAAATTGTGGGTTTTTGTTGTTGAAATTTTGGTGTCAAACATTGATGAATTGATCGTAAACTTTCTATGCTCACGTAAATTGTATGCACACTCACTACATGTTTTTACATTCCATATTTGGAATTGGAAAGCTCAATTCACAAAACGGGGGTGTGGGGATAAACAGAATGGAAAAAAACACAAATTAAACTTTTACAAATCGGACAACATTTCTCTTAACTTATTTCCGCAAGTATAGCAAATATTATTCTTGATATTTCCTATTATTTATTCAAGTTTTATATACAAACTGAACTGATAACAGAATTAATTTGATATCCTTCTACCTATCCCAAGTGGAACATGCTGTACAAATTTTACATGTGGGATCGGATGGGGGGCGGGGCAGAAATAATGCTAATTATAATAATTTGCGCCTTTTCTAAGCTGTCGGCAGAAGAAAAAAAATCACACAAAACTGTTCATTATTGATCTCTCTTTCCTCTCTTTTTAAACCACAAATCAAGTATTTTCTTTGAGGTATCAAATTTGCAATAAGAACCATAATATTGTGCACAATTGTTTCAACACATGGTGGCCCGATCGGGCCAGCAAACATTGGAATTATGAGTTTTTTACTGGCCCGACAGCAATTTTTGGTGGCCCCGGGCCATCGGGCCTGTGCTAATTTCGAGCGTTGCCTAATGTTACAATCAATTTATAACACCCATTTCATTAATAGTATAAGAACATTTTACCTGCATCCGATAGCTTTCCTAGTACATTTGTAGTGATAATAATGATACTATAAATGATTGTTATTTAGCCCTTTACCAATATAGGTTAAGCACTAGATACTAAGTGCATGTTTGAGCCACTGTCAACAAATCACAAGCATACACAGGTGGGGATCGAACCCTCCTGATTACTAGAGTCATAACCACTAGACCACCGAGATCACCCGATGCTTAGAGCTTTGATGTAAGGTTCTTGATCACCCAATATAGCGGCGGGTACTGCTGTAGTGTTTACTGACAGTGTTTGTTTGATGTCTTTCAGGAGCACCGATGCTGAGCTGATCTTGTCAGAGACTTCGTTCATGGAACCAAGCAAAGTCAGAGCAAGACATCTCCTCATTCCAAACTGGTATGTTAAAATCTCCTTATAAACACTTAACAGAAACAAAACTATGAAGAAAATTATTTACCTATGGCAGGGCTCGACATTAGCACTTGCCCGCTTGCCCGGGGCAAGTAAAAATTGATGTCAGGCATGTACAATTGTATAAATGGTCTTGTTTGCTTGTCCTATTGGGCAACTGAAATTCCTCTTCAAATACGAGAATAGAGTGTAGTTCCTTACATGGAAATCTCATCGAGAAGTAAGAGGGCAAGTAAATTGTCTGTTTGCATGGGCAAGTAAAATTTGAACGTATGATTTTACTTGCCTGAATAAGAGAAAAAAGTTAGTGTGGAGGCCTGCCTATGGGAGAACCCAGTGTAATGGGTAAACTTGGCTGTCTAGCATGCACACGTTTGAAGCGAGCATGTGTGAACCAGCCTATGCTGCGCTAAGCTGGACCCCCATCACACAGGCTACGCTCTCGCTGCGCTCTCGCTGCGCTCCTAATCCCCATTCATAGTAGGTCGCCGAAGACCCACGACCGCTTTCGACATGTCTAAAACGGTTGTGGGTCTTCGGCGACCTACTCTTTTGTTCAGGGAGCCATTGTATATCCATGCATGAGAGGCTATCCTTTCACCTATGTGCGATAATCCTCCCATTCATTCGTCATTTAATCATCGTTCGGACAATTCTTCGCCTCCCACTGCCAAATTTATGAATGGGGATTAGGAGCGTAGCGAGAACGGCTTGGGTGTGACGGCAGCAATACCATTGCCTTTCGGCTCTACCAATTATAATGATTTGGATAGATGATGCATGAGCCAGTATGGTACACAAAAGCGGTAAAAGCATGTAGGCCACGGAGATATCCCTTGTTATGGTAGTCTTCTCAAGATGTTGAAAGACTTAACATGTGTCATGATAAGAAGTAAAGCCTTCTAAAATTCCTCAAATTCTTCAAGAAAGGGACATGGTATCATTGCAGTGTACCATCCAGGAGGTCTCTTTTTTGTTTAGCTAGCCAATAGACAGGTCCAGACTACTAGGCTAGACTAGGACCCCCCAAATCAAAAGTCCTACAATTCTAAAATTGACTCAAATTCCCTTTGCTATTATTCTCAGGAATAGTCCAGACTTCATCAGAGGGCTAAGACCAGCCATGCAGGAGGTCTCTCTTCAGTTCAGTCAACCCCTGGACAGGTCCAGACTACTAACCAAGATCAGGACCCTCAAGGCTGCACTGGTTCCTAGCCCCTTCCAGGGCAATGTCTACCATATTGAGGCCAGGACCAAATTCAATGGTAAGTTGCAAGCATTCGCAGGGTGCTACAAAAGTCTGTATATATATTAAAAAGTGCATTATATATTGAGTTTATTTTCATTATTATTATTATTATTATAATTATTGCTATTGTTATTACTATTATTATTATCTTGCTTGATCGATTGCCCTGGGCGGTGAAAGTCCGATTCTGGCCAGTATTTGGGTGGAAGTCAAGAAAATTAGTTGCCCAAATGGATTGCTTATTTAAAGTGAGACTGTATTTTGTATTATTAATTAATTGTTTTTTTTATTATCATTATTTGTTTTGGGGGGAGGGGGAGGGGGGAGAGCAGGTCTAACAAAATTATTGCCAAAATCAGGAATGAGCAGGAAATAAGACTCAACTGTTGTTGTTGTCGTCGTCATCGTTGTCGTCAATATTATTAAAACTATTATTAAATATGTTTCAGAATCCAACACATTGATGGAGCTGACGTTCACCACCCTTAGCGGCCATCTGACTGAGGCCCCCGCCCCCGAGGTGCCCTCCGTCAGGCCCCCAGGGACCCCCCGTGCACCCCAACCCCCGGGGACCAGCTCCAATGGCGCACCTGCAGTCAACGGGGGTATTCCTGTACAAGGAGGAGATAACAATGGGCACGGTGCGGCTCAGCAGCACTGCTTCGTCTTCACTGGGTGCGGGCTGAAGGAGGAGACACTCAAGGATTGGCTCAGGAGTTGCCTCAAACCGGTGAGCATATTTTTTAAACAATAATATTTAATTTAGAGATTATTTCACGCAATGTGAGCTGCGATTGAACAGTATTGAGTAATGTGAAAGGATTGGCTAAGGGGTTGCTTCAAACAGGTCTGCATATTTTTTTAACAATAATTTTTATTTCAGAGATTATTTCACACAGAGTTAAACTGTGATTGAACAGTATTGGGTAAAGTGAAATGATTAGCTAATGGGTTGCTAAAACTGGTAAGATTTTTTACCCAATCCTATACTGAAAAAAGGAAAAAAGAAGGCACAAAACAGTCTTAGTTTAGCAAGCATTTCACAATATTAATCTAAATGCATGAGGATCTGCTATTAAATGGGATGCCTCGAATCAGTATAAAAGAATGCAAGACTGTTCAACTTAATGCTATATGTGGAAGAAAAAACAACAGTAGTGTAGTTTGGTTTTGATTTGAATGAATCATAATCCAATACTTTTTTGACACTATGTATAATTATATGTTTGTGTACAAGAAATGTCAATATAATTTACTATCAACATTGTTGATATTATATGATGTTGAAAATGTGGAAAATAGATGAATCAAATCAAATCAATGATTTCATCAACTTAACAACTAAAGGAAGACAGTTAGTGATATTTTCTCATATTCACAGAGACCAACTCCCAAGGAACTGAAGACGAAACAGAACCTGACCACAACAGAAAGGAAACAGATTCATGTAATTATGTTTGCTCTGTTTTTCAGTAACTAAAACTTGTACGTCATCATTAGAAACTAATAGTTATAATTCAACGATGCTTAAATGGTAGAAAAACATAAATGGCTAAGTTAGAAGGCTGTTTTCATTCAAAAAGCAACCGTTAACACAAGAAGTCATTCTCTACACACCTGAATGTTTCAACTATTTCTTGTCAAAAATTGTCAATGTGATGTTTGGTCAAAATAATGATTCAATAGAGAGATCATCAAAAACAATTAAAAAGCTTTGATATATTTACTGCGATGTGTAGGCTTTATAAATATTTTCTTAAAGGGTACCACCTTCCCAAAATAATATTCTTACAAATGAAAGGTAACATCTTTAGTAGTCCATTCCACCAACAAGTTCAGAAAATATATTTCCAGAAAAAATTATATTATTGGAAAATGCATCACCATTCTAAAGATTATTTGCATTCATGGGTCTGCATATATGAAGACTACCATTGTCCAGGGCGAATGAATTGTCTGGGATTCCATTGTCTCCAAACGTATCCGTGAATAGAATTGGCGCACTCTCAGACGTTTGGCGCATACGGAACCATCAGATAATGATGGTTCCATAAGTGAGGGTAATTAATTGTATTGTTTATGAATTACACAACCCTTTGCAAAGTGTTGAGCATCTATTTAATATCACATCAAGACACCAAAACATATAGCTATAATTTGTTGTTCTTTGCCTGGTGGTCCCTTTTAAATTAATGAATAAATGTTGGGGCCCAACATTTATTCTAATCAGATATATTCATGGATATTTCAGTGTGGAAATGAAATAACCTAAAATCTATTTAATATCTCTTTTTTTTTTCCTGGCTGCTATAGGACAAGTATCATC
>JBAMJV010007428.1:0-110465 GCA_037951105.1 Echinarachnius parma
ACTCAGTTTTTTCATTATCTCATGTACACAAACATTATTTTTGTGTAGCGCCCTCTATACCCAAACTCAACTATTTTGTTGATCAAACTATTTTGATCAGGCTTAAATTTGGCGAAATATACTCCGCAAAAAAAGAAACTGGACACTTGTATAAGTTGAAATATTTCATACTAATGTACGATAAAGTGTACATGATCATATATCAAATTAAAGGGAATGTAGTCCTCTACATGCAGGGTATAACTTAAAGGTGTAATCGTTCATGCATGAAAATGCCATGGTCAATTAACAATAGCAAGGTCTGTTTTTCAAAAATAGCAAAACAATGAGGGACCACACCATTCGACTGAAATGATAGTAAGCGTTTCACTTAAAACAAGATGAGCGGGGCAACGAAATTATGACATTTATTCAAGTTTATTGTTATGAACAAACTCTGGAAATACAAATTTGTCAATAAAAAAAGGGCCAGGTTAAGAGAGCTTTATCATACTGGTCTGTATTAGAGGCATGAAGCTTGTCTATTTCATGTGTCCCCCTGCAATTTTAACCATATTTACCTAGAGAAATGGCATGTTAAAGACTGCCCAACTGTTTGACCAAGGGTGACTTGAGGTTTTGAAGATCTTTGGACTACAGTAGAATTCTTGAGAAGAATTTTATACCATTTTTCATGCTGAAAATAAGGGCACAAACTATGGTTTTGACTAATAAAGCTTTGCCATGGAATTCCCCATGTTGTTACTTTTTGATTAAAATAACACCTATAACGTTTATAATTTGTCTTAATTTATACTCTTTATTGAGATGAAGATAAAAAAAATTCAAATTTGTAATGAAAAAATATGCCATCTGATGAATATAGCGTTTTAGATTATGCTTATCAACATTTATATGGTTGCGTAGATGTTCCATTTTTGCTATTTTTGACAACAGACCTTGGTGTGGTTAATTGACCGTGACAAGTCATGCATGAATGATTTCATCTGGATTTTATGCGAATATTGAAGAGGGTAATTTTATCTTTAATCTGATATACAATATTATATATTTTATCGTTAATGAATACGAAATATTTGGTCTCATACAAAGTGTCCAGTTTCTTTTTTTTGCGGAGTATACATGTTAATGATAGTATTTATAGAGTTGTAATTATAGTCATATTCTTGGAAGCATATACTGAATGGAGATTTTCATTAAATGCGTTCGAGATAACAAGTGATAAATACAAAAAATCTGTTGCTTCATCCGCGGAAATCTAGATCACGCAATAATAAGGGCGCATTGTAAAAGAAGAATGTTACCAATCAGGAACTTTAGATAGTTAGAATCTATTCTTGGAAATAATTTATTGGACTTGTTCATTAAATACGTCAAAGCGAAAAAACAGGGTTGATATATTATATGCATTAGTTGTGCGTGATTTGTAGTAAATGATTTATCACGCAATTTGGTGTTACTGTACAGCACCAAAATGATACAAATCGGCATTAATGTGTTATTATTATTACTGTGTTTGAATAGTTATCATATATTTACAAAATAAGATACTATACATTGTATAAACGCTACAGACAGAACTAGAGAAAAAAAAAGAGATTGGGGCATGAAACGCAATAGTTTCGTTATGAAATAAGTTATTGGATCAAGGCGTTAGTTTTCACATTTAAAAAATGTTAACAACCCATTCGTGTTCTTCGTTATTTAATATACTTATACAAATATTTAAATCATCATTCTCACTTTATTCGCATTGTAAAATAACAGATATGCGGAGTTCGTGTTTTTATTTTAGGAAAGCCCTATACCTTCAAGGAGTTATCTGTTCGTATATCACGATTATGCTTTGATTGTTAAATAAATATGTATTTAGACGATACTATTTGGGGAAACTCATTGACCTCATTCGTACATACTCTAGTCTTATGAATTTGTGATAAAAACGAGGTAGAAGAAAAAATGTGTCTTCTATGAGAAAGCAGTATAACTTTTGAAATACGTTTATTTTAGAATTAAACATCAAGACTGACAGGACAGTCTTGGATAAAAGAATGATGGATAATAAATAACAGGCGCCCAGATTGTTCGCCACATGCAAACATTCATTTCATATAACTTATTTATTCTTTTCATTTATTTGTTGTCTCCTCATTTTTATTCTATTGAGTCCAAGAAATTAACATGCGTGATAATTTTCCATGTCTTTCTAATGTGATTAGCATTCATTCACGCACTTCCCTTTCTCAGTTCTATGACTTATGACGTTCCCATTCTGCCAATAGCAATAGCTGTTTAAAAATAATCAAACCTCTGCCATTAGCAGTTTGAAAACAACCCACACTTTGACTTTTATTTCATTTTATTCTTGACTAAAGTAACATTTTTTACTTGGGTCGAGCCCGAACCCAGGCAGCTGAGAAGCGAAAATACATTAAAAGAGATCTAGTAACTTTGTTGACATGTATGTAAAAAGTGATGAATGTTTGATACAATGTGTATGTGTGTGATCTGATATGTCCACTGAGTGTAAACATTTCACGTGAAATGGATGTAAGATGGCCTAGTAATGAGCAAACATGCGAAGAGATATTTGATAACTCATTGCACTGATATTAATATCCAGTAGATAGTCATCATTCTGAACACTTCAATCGTACATATCTTCATAACGGAATAGAAAATTGGAATACCGAAAGCTTTAATATATTATTGGTAATACGAATGCAATGAGGTATGTGAGAACTGCTAGAGTTCCATGTAAGTTTGGAGGATTTTGACAATGTTACTAGATCCCTTTTAATGCGACCACTGACGTATAAACCGAGGTTCCCGTTATCGATGGGTTAAATGTGCCGCTACAACTTCTTAAACATGTTAACCATACATATTGAATAAGGCGCTAATGAAGCGTGTAAAATGCAAGGAGAAAACGGGTGCCGATCGAACCCCCTAAGTGCTTTCGATTTACTTCTACTTATTTAAATCCATAATTCCCCTTTTCAACATGCTCCTATTAAGAACACAGTTTTTATTCACATGGATAAAACACATATTACATAGTGGGGTAGTTGAAGGATGGCAAGGATTTCGGGGAGAGGGGAAAGGGGGGGGGGGGGCAATTCCACCATGGGGGGACATTTTACACCCCTATTTTGCCTTCCGAATGGCACGCTTACAAATGCATATGAGCATGTATAGACCAGACTTCTTTCTCTATATTCAATTTCAATTTCTCAATTTCATTTTCATTTCCAACAAAATATACATAATCAATTACAACCATTTACAAAATAAGGAAATACATATTGGTATTAGATGAATCCACCAACAAAAAACCTCAATATAAATTAAGACTACTAAGTAATAATTAAATTAACAAGTTCGTAACTAAAGGACATAAAGAAGGTAAATGGGATGCCAACAGAGACGAAAACTGTCTCCTCCGCTGTTTATAGGGTCAACTGTAATTATAAAAAAAGCAGACATGTTCAATTTGTGCACCTGCTCACCCTGGCCTCTTATGGATATTTTTGCCCCCATCCCCAACTTCCTCTATGCCCCTCCCTAGAATCTGTCTGACACCGGGCTACGCCACCGAACAGACAATAATAGTGCAAGAAGCGGTGAAAAGATAAGACAAGGTAAAATAGCGTAGCCATAACCTGACATGTTCAATTTGTGCACCTGCTACCACTCTCATGGATATTTTTGCCCCCATCCCCAACTTCCTCTATTCGCCCCCTCCCTCTGTCTGTCACCGGCTACGCCACTGAACAGACATGAATAGTGCAATAAGCGGTGAAAAGATCAAGCAAGGTAAAATGGCGTAGCCAGAAGCAAGAAAAACCCGAGACAGTAGGGGGTGTCAAATAGGGGTGCAACGATTCTAATACGATAGGGACAGGGGCGGGGTTAAAGAGGAGGTAAGAAGATTCACCGAAAAGGGGTAGCACGACGTGAACAATTGATAATGATGCTGGCGTTGGAGACATTTTTTTTTTTTTTTTTTTTTTTTTTGGGGGGGGGGGGGGGGGGGGGGGGTCTACAAATATCAATATTCGGGGGCAGCATTACATATTTGGACAAAACCATCAGGTTTAAGAATAAAATCTCTCACCTTTTGGCGAATTCGCCGATTTTAGGCAAAATCAGCAAATTTTCAAGTTATAACAGTTCATATTTTTCGGGTGACATCAGCTCGTTCTCAAGCGAAGTCTGCTAATTTACGTAAAGCAGAATTAAGACCGTAGGGATTATATTTGGGCAAACGAATTAAGGCCCCTTAGAACATAGTGGACAAAATTACCCTTACGCTCTAATGCTAAAAGTGGTATCTCTCCCCCACAACAACGGAGGGGGCAGTGTGAACTGGGTCGGCGGGGGGGGGGGGGGGGGGGGTGGAAGAGAATGACCCCCATGTTTCCCCATGCACCCCACCCTCATCTATCGGGCGAAAAGACGGTTTTATTTTGATCGATACGAGATTGCTTGATCATTGAATCCGCGAAGAGCGTTGCTCTTTTTTGACCGCGTATAAACATGGGATCCGCTGAGCATCGCATATACGACCAGTTGGCCCCTCCATACCGTTGGGATATTTTTGGTGTACAAAACCGATGCCAGTTTCTTTATTGGAACCTCTACGTGGTTAATATATTATTAGCGTAAGCTAGCCTAGGTTATTTCATCCGCCGCCTCACCTTCAAGTCTATCTATATATAACCTCTCATGAATTATTATCACGTAATAATGAACGCGAGCAGCAACATCTTGCATGAGATAGCTATAGCCTAGGTAGTCCCTCTTTGGCAAATTGTCTCCACGGGGATCCAGTGGATCATATATCAAGGCTACTTGGGAATTTCAAAATCAGAGAGGAAACCACAAGACTTTATTCAGTGCAGCAGTATACAAGAAATTGTGTGTACCAGATGATGCAAACCAAGATGCATTGAAAGACTTAATTTTGGCCCATATTAGCTGTCTATATTAATTAATATACAAACCTGCGCGTTGTCCATATAGGTATGTCAAAAATGTAGCCCAAGAAAAGGGTCATCTCCATCAGAATGTTCAGAGTAAAAAGTTGAGGAGGAAAATACTGCTGACAAAAATGTTTATCTTCTAAAAATCGCCAATATTATCAAATGAGAGTCATGTGGACCTATAGCTTTTTAATCCAAGCAAGATCTTCGTCAAGGCAAAGCATGCAGAGTAAAGGTTCGTACTTTTTTTTTATCTATTGGTTCTATACTGTATCTCTTGTTTGTTATTACTTGTTTGTAGGTTCACGTATTCTGTATCTGCATGTGTGTATGTGTGTGTGTGTGTGTGTGTGTGTGTGTGTGTGTGTGTACGTGCGTGATTGGGTGTTTGTATGTGTGTGTTTGTGTTTGTGTGCGTGTGCGTGTGTGTGTGGGTGTGGGTGTTTGGTGTTTTGTGTGCGTGTGCGTGTGTGTATGTGTGTGTGTGTGTGTGTGTACGTGCGTGTTTGCGTGTTTGTATGTGTACGTGTTTGTGGTGCGTATGTGTGTGTGTGTGTGTTTATATTTGTATGTGTATGTGTGTGTGCGCGTGCATGTGCGTGGTGTGTGTCTTTCAGCGTTAGTATGTCCATTGCGAACGAGGACAGATCACAAACTCATCTGCAGCTTGAATGATAGTTTTTAACTGGAATAGTAGTCTTTGGTAGCCAAAGAATGTATCTACAGTGGTACGGTGTATGTGTGTTTGTTTATGTGTTTGTTCGTTTTGCGTGAGTTATATCTCGGTCATTTAATCGAATTCTCTTCTTTGAAGATAATTGACTATTCGCAATAGATTACTGTATGTAGTTGTTTCATTCCATGTATAAAATGGAGCACCAATATTTCATTATACTACCAAACGTGCAATTTATATCAACGGTGTAATTCGATATATTCGGTTCCCATTAAACATCCGAGGATCATCAGCGTAGGATGAGGTGTGTGTGTGTGGGGGCGGGGGGGGGGGGGGGGGGTGGGGGGCTGGTGCCCCCCCCCCCCCCACCCCCCGCCCTTTGAGAACGTCCATATATATTTGGGTAAAAAAGCACCTCAAATTCGGGCAAATGTTGTCATATTCGGACATCAGCGTGTGATATTCGGGCAAAATCCATGTCATATTCGGACAAAATTATGTCATATTCGGACAAACTTGTGTCACATTCGGGCAAATCATATAATTGTTGGCCAATAGAACTTCATTTTCAGGCAAAATCATCAACAACACAATATTCGTGCATCAAAAAAGGTGAGGACCTTAGGACCGTTGAACAAAGCCCTCATGACATTTCCATTCTCTTCTGTCTCTAGCTACCCTAGTCCCACGCGGCCGTTCCCATGTATGATGTTATTTCATCTCTCAATCCCCTTTTTCTGCCTTCCTCGTCTTCTCTTCCCCTTCCTTGGTTGCCATTCTGTTCAGCGATATATCCATATATTGTCCTGAAGTCTTGCTACATGCCCCACCCCATCTCCAGTTTGATTCTCTTACTTTCTCCATGATGTCTTTAACCTTTGTTTGGGGTTTAAAATGGATCTAAATTTAGTAACATTGTCTAATTCTACTTTACTCAGAACGCGAGTGGCTCTCTCATACCTTGTTGATGAGGTGAGGGGGGGGGGGGGGGGGTGGGGTGGGCTGGCTGGTAGAAAACGGCCATGTATTTTTTGGGCAAAAAGCACCTCAAATTCGGGCAAATGTCATATTCTGGGCATCAGCGTGTCATATTCGGGCAAACTCATGTCACATTCGGGCAAACTCATATAATTTTTGATTTTTTTGGCCAATAGAACGTCATTTTCGGGCAACAACACAATATTCGTGCATCAAAAAGGTGAGGACCTTTATTTCAACCCCCCCCCCCCCCCTCTATCTATCTATCTATCTATCTATCTATCTATCTATCTATCTATCTATCTATCTATCTATCTATCAGGCTACCGTATTGTTCATTTCAGACGTTGAACAAAGCCCTCATGACATTTCCATTCTCTTCTGTCTCTAGCTATCCTAGTCCACGCGGCTGTTCCCATGTATGTATGATGTTATTTCATCTCTCAATCCCTTTTTCTGACTTCCTCTTCTTCTCTTTCCCTTCCTTGGTTTGCCATTCTGTTCAGCGATATGTCCATATATCGTCCTGAAGTCTTGCTACATGCCCACCCCCATCTCCAGTTTTGATTCTCTTACTTTCTCCATGATGTCTTTAAACCTTTGTTTGGGGGTTTAAATGGATCTAAATTTAGTAAACATTGTCTAAATCTACTTTACTCAGAACGCGAGTGGCTCTCTCATACCTTGTTGTATTTAGTATTACCAATAGAAAACATGGAACATGTTTTTTTTGTTTCGAATTTCCCTTTCGGATTTGTAATTATCCACTGGAAAGTTATTACTATGTACAAAATCATTGCAATGAGTCTGCGAATATTACTTTGCATATCCGCTCATTACTCGGCCATATAATATCCCTTTAACGTGTCTGAATTGTTCACACATTACTCAGTGGACTTAACAGATCATAACTATGCACATTGTATTTACCATTCACGTCATAAAAGTTACTAGGTCCCCTTTAAAGGTCGTTTTCAGAAAAATGTCTTTCCCCAGCACAGAATGTAAAAATAATGTTGAAAATAGACATGAGCGGAGATAACCATGTGCTTGTACTCAATTGGAAAACGACTGATAATCTACAAAAGGAGAGCTAATATTCATTATTGCAAATGCAAATTCGTGAAATTTATTTTCTTAGCAGCTTAAAACCCAAGGGATGATATTCCATCGTTCTATCCATCATTACCAGTGGCGGATCTACGGGGGGGGGAGGGGGGCGGGGGGGGGGGGTAGGGGGGTTTAACCCCCCCCCCCCCCCCCCCCTCCCCCCCATTGGGCTGCCAAGTGAAAATGTGATGTGCATAGAAAAAACGCCATCATGTGTCCAGACCCACACAGTATCCGCATCGTCATTGGGTCAAAACCCCCCCCCCCTTAGCAAAGAGCTAGATCCAAACCCCCTCCCCCCCC
The DNA here is from genome assembly GCA_037951105.1 of Echinarachnius parma. NCBI lineage: Eukaryota > Metazoa > Echinodermata > Echinoidea > Clypeasteroida > Echinarachniidae > Echinarachnius > Echinarachnius parma. The sequence continues at coordinate 8,053 of JBAMJV010007428.1, forward strand.
CCCCCTTAGCAAAAAGTTAGATCCAAACCCCCCCCCCCCTAGCAAAAAGCTAGATCCACCCCTGATTACGATGGTCAATTATTAAAGAAGAGCATGTTTCTTATCACCCTTTATAGGATAGTGAGACCCCTTTATAGGATAGTGAGACAATATTCATAATAGTAATGACCAATAATTAGGGAGATGTGAAATCTCCCCAAGCAAGGACAACTGTAACACAACATTGTCCAATTCACAATGATGAGTTGTGATTCTACGAAATCAATCAGTCCATGGTGTTCCTATTCTTCAATTTACTTAATTAGTCAGTTAAAGTCCTTCCCGTGCCAATTTTTATTAAGTGTTCAGTTTTCTGGCGCCCGTAAATCGAGCTTTCACCAGAAAGCATGAATATCGTGTAAGCCAAAGAAAGCCGCGGCGCTTTTAAGATACAAAAAGCCTTAGCGCATATGCAACACGTCTACTACAAGTAGTGAATGCTAAAGAACATGCATGCAGAAGTGGGCAAGTCCTCTGGTATCACCGTGTGTTGTTAGCTTTCCCTTCTCCATTATATAAATGCCGAGCGCCTAGTAAGAAGGCAGAATGTATACCATGGTATATGAATCGGTCAATGTTCGAACCCGGGACCTGCCGTGTATGAGGCGGACACTCTAACCGCTAAGCCACCATGCTCGGGTTTTATTTGTTTTTAACACTGAGCCACACCTACAATGTTATGGGCGGGCTACATACAATTAAAGGGCTCTAGTAACTTTGTTGACAAGTGCATACAGTGAAGCGTGGTTAATAAAATGTGTATGGGCGTGATCTGATATGTCCACTGAGTGTATGGCCGAGTAATGAGCAAAAATGCAAAGTGATATTCACTACTACTCATTGCACTCACTTTTTACACGGCTTTGACGATCCAGTGGATAATACGAATACAACACGGGTATGAGAGAACCACTAGATCTCGAATTATTTTGTGTGGATTTGGACAATGTTACTTAATCCCTTTAAGTCAATATCTTGCGACGCATTAACGTGATTAAGATACGCATAGCTGCTTGTATGGCGAAGCCTCCTGTATTATTATGTGATGCGAAATTTCCAGACAGTAATTATGTCTAATTTTGGAAATATTCATCAAATATTTAAAGAGAGCTAGCAAGTAGATACATTTGGCTTCTATATGGCTTTCAAACTGTGAACATCATTATCTCCGAACTACAACTATATAGCGATTTAGTGCCCTTTTCTTTCTCATCCTACGACATAGTATAGGAACACAAATGATCATAACGCTGCATTATGATCATGGCATTATTAAGGGATCTAGTAACTTTGTTGACATGTGCAAAAAGTGATGACTGGTTGATACAATGTACCCTCCCTGGCCATAAGTATTGCAACATGGTGAAATCGTTACATTTTTGGTAAATTACTTATCTATGTTGTAGTGGTGTTTTGTTCTAAATAATTGAACAGTGGCCGACATTTCGGTATAAATGGAAGGTGCACATTGTTCACTTTCTCATTCAAGGCCACTGAGTCCCTCATGCACAAAACCATGGTTAAGACATCCGGGTGATCTAACGTGCAACGCCGACAAATCGTCGCCCTGAGTAGGAGGGGGTTTCGGTGGCTCAGATTGCTGAACACTTTCAGGTATGCCGTCAAACGGTGTACAGAGTGTGTAAAAGGCATAGGGAAACGGACAACGTTGACTAGCGACCAAGATCTGCCAGAGGTAGAAAGACCACACGTCTGGAAGATTGATACCTTCTGCGTCAGGCTCGTACGGCCCGATTCGAATCTGCAAAAACTTTGGCAGCTCACTGGAGCTACAGAGTTGATCGGCGAATCTCAAAGAGGACGACACAAAGACGTCTATACTTCCACAATCTTCATGCCCGCATTTCCAGGAGGAAGGTTCTCATATCTCGTGTCAATCGCCAGAGACGCATCAGGTGGTCCTCCAGAGTGAGGGATTGGACGGTGTAGGATTGGAGTTACTTCCGGTCTTTCCGACGAGAGTAGGTTTTGCATTTCTTCAAACGACGGAAGAGTAAGAGTCTGGCGTGAACCCGACACCTCATACAACCCAAGGAACCTGATCTACACTCTACAGGAATGCAGTTTCAGTCATGGTTTGGGGGTGTGTCGGCATCTATGGAGTCGGCGATCTTGTTGTCGTGTACGGGAACATGGATAACGCAAAAATATCGGGAGATTCTGGACTCTCACGGGTTTCCATCAATTGGTAACATCTTTTGCGACGCGCAACACCCGTTCATTTTATAGGATGACAACGCACCGGCGGACAGGGCTGCCCAGATGGACCAATGGTATGATGAAAATGGCGTCAACAGGGTGCAGTGGCCAGAACAATCACCAGATGCTAACCCGATAGAGAATCTGTGAGATGTCATCAAGAGAGCCCTCACCACGGACGGAGCAACCACCAGGGAGGGTTTGGTCGGCTCTATCTTCAGGGTCTGGGACAGCATCACCCAAGAAAGGCTGCATGGTCTATACGGGACTCTACCAAGGAGGATGCGCGCCGTTATCAGAATGCGCGGGTACCCAACAAAATACTAGAACTGCATGAACTTTACATGATAAATGACTCTTGACATGTTACTGAAATGTGCCTGATAATAAGAACTTAAATCATTTACTACAAATTAATCAAAACAGCACTTAGTTTCATGTCATACATTGCCTCCTGTGTAATGCATGTGTCTATGTTGCAATACTTTTGGCACGGGAGGGTATATTGTTGTTATCTGATATGTCCACTGGGTGATACATGGCCGAGTAATGAGCAAGAATGCAAAGTGATATTCACTAACTCATTGCATTCACTTTGTACACGGTTTTCGTAGTCCAGTGGATAATTTTACATCTGAACACTTCAATCATAAATATCTTTTTAACGAAAGGGAAATTTGACAAACCGAAACCTGTCCCATGCTTTTGTTACTTCGAATACAACAATGTATGAGGGAACCGCTAGAACTCCGATTGAATTTTGAGGATTTAGACAATGTTACTAAGTCCCTTTATTAATTGGGTTCTCTCTTCGAGTTCAGCGCATAAAAAACAACAAATACTCGCTTATATACAACTATAATAAACGAGTATTATAGTATATTTAGATTTCTAGTCTTTGCAATTAGCCCGATTGGTTTCCATAGTAATTAGATAACTGGATGCCATACCACGTACGACCAGTGGCTACGTAGTGTGGGATATTAAAGGGATCTAGTTACTTTGTTGACATTTTGCAACAAGTGATGGATGGTTGACAAAATGTGTTAGTTTTGTGATCTGAATATATTCACTAAGTAATGTGTGCAAATTTCACTTTAAATGGATGTTATATATGGATATGACCGAGTAATGACCAAAAATTAAACATGATATATTCGCAAACTTATGGTACACAGTTATAACTTTCCAGTGGGTAATTAAAAATCCGAACCTCTTTAATCGTAAATATCTTTTAAACAAATAGAGCAATTCGAAAAACCGAAACATGTTCAAAAAATGGCTTCTATTGAAAATAATTGATAATACGAATACAATGAGGTATGAGGTATATGAGTAAGTTATGTGGATTTGGACAATGTTACTATAATATCCCTTTAATCATGGGATGGGGAAAAGATACGCCCTTTTGTTTCCATTTGAAGAAGAAAAAACGGTTTAGCCTCTGTAGAGGAGCAAGTGCCCTGTTACTCGCTATTTTGACCCTGACGCTATACCACCGCCCTAAAAAGAGAACTGACTGTCGACATCGAAGCATTTTGTTTGCTATGATGATAGTTAAATAATGATTGTAAAGCGCATAGAGAACATAGTATGTTGTGTATATTAGTGTTATTTATACGCTGCACATTATTATGGAAAATACCAACTAATTGGTCCCACCAGGGCAACACTCCGGCAGGAGTTAGCCCATAAAGGCACAATCAGTAAATGTCCAAGTAATTATTCAACAACAGGTTAGTAATTCCACACTCGTCATCAGCAGCCAGGGTGTGGCCAAAAAAAATATATATATAGAAGAAAATTTGTTTCTGAAGCAGATGTAAACGATTTATGTATGGAGATACATAATTATATTGTTTTAATTTCAATATAATGTCATTTGGATGGCAGGAGGAAAAAAGTGTCGTGTATTTCTTTATATTATAGGTTTTCTCGGCCAATTTCGTATAAGCTTCTCATTCGTTTTGATAAGCATGTCATTTAATTTCGCGAAATTGAGCTGAAGGTTTGCAATTGTGGTTCAAAATTGCATTTTGTTCATGCGATTTAGCTCTTCGTTCAAGTGAATTACCACTTTTAGCATTCAAATTAAAAAACACGCTATTTGCATTCAATTTCGCCCACGGATTTCACGAAAGGCGGTATTACGTAATCACGAATTTTCTCGCTTTAAATTGAATGACAATTTTACGAAATAGAAACACGTTTTAATTCGAATGCAAACAAAATGTTTTCGAATGATCGTTATATGAATTTGAATGCTAAAAAACGAATTTGAACTGCAAAATACAGCTGCGGTGACAAAATCGGCGAAATTGAATGTACACAAAATGAATTCGTGTGGCCAACTTACGAAATTGACCGAGAAATCCTATATTTCTCACCACCTTTGGGGGGGGGGGGGGGGTAACCCTTTATACCCCTTAGCTCTTTAACTCCTCCACCGGTCTCGAAGGACCTTCGTGGTCTATATTCACTGTGTTATTTATTCGATATATTAAGAAAACGGGCCGACTAAATTGATTATTGAGCGTAATTTCAGATGAAATTAAATTTCATATTCGCAGTTAAACTGTTATGAACGTATTCCATTTTTTTCCTTCTTATTATTTGACGTTTATAGAGGTGTTTTCGAAATTCCCTTTTGCCCATGGTTATACGAATTCAATTCGTATATATTAGAAAGGGTATATAGTAAGAGCTGATGTAACTAATATAAGTCTCATAATCCAAACTATTTCCACGATAACCACATTTATTAAAAGGGTAAACACAAGGACGTGTTCAAATATTATATCGCTCATGCGTCTCGGGGGAATAATCTCTTTTTATCGAGAATTTTTTTCTCATTTTTGCCAGCCTTTAGAGATCGTCAAGTGTGCATGTGGCGATGCTACACCGCGGGTCGCCATTTTGAACTAGGCCATAGTTCGTAGGTATACTGCATAAAAGAAAAAGAAGAAAAAAAATCCTTGACGAATGCGTAATGCAACACTTTACCAATGTGTATATTACGTACCGTGCAAAGACATCCGCAAGATGGCACCAAGCGTGTGATTAACACAGTTTAAAGGGATAGTTGAGTTCTGGTAAAGAGAGTACAGTTTTGGTCAAACTGAATGTTAGTAACAAAAACCTGCACCATTACATTACAAACTAACAGTTATAACTAGAAAGGAATAACAAATTACAAATGACTAAGTAAAAAGCATGTTATCATTACAAAAAGAGTTGTTAAAACTCAAGAGGGCGCTTTCTAAACACTCATTGGTTTCAACCATTTAAAATAAAATATTGTGCATTTGATGTTTTGTTGAAATAGTGTATTAGATAGAGAGATAATCAACAACTATTTAAAACCTCTTTTGCAAATTTTTGGAAAGAGGAAGCATTAAAAAAAAAAATTTAACGGCTGGTTCAAAATTATCTAATAATTGTGGGGCCCCACATTTATTACAAATGGTTATGTTTATGGATATTTCAGGCATTTCTGAACCGATTTTGATCAAAAAAAGTTTATGCTGTCATTAAAATTGTATGCTCTTTCGAATTTTACCCTCAGTTTTTCATTATCTCACCAAAAAAAAATCAACTATCCCTTTAACTACCTTTAACTTACCCCGACCGAGCAGGTTGAGTTTTGGTATAACATGCATTCGCCATAGACCCCAGCCCAAATATTGTCTTTGTCATCTAATTCAGACCAATTTTAAAGCGTTTAATGTACTGAAACGGTATGAAAATAAATCCGTCAATATTATTATGTTAATATGATATGAAATTCTGTCATAAGACTAAAATTACTATAATTAAGTAATTCATCAGTTACTAACCGGTTGTTATTACCGGTATACACTTATAATATATATCATGCGTCACTGAAATTGTTCAAATCCATTTTCTCTAAAAATGATTGATTTATTAAATTAATTGATATAATTATGTTCTTTCTAGGTTGATGTCACCCAAATAATATATTAGGAATTAGATAGCAAGCTTACATTGAAATAGTTCATGCATGTTATTCAACTCTGAAGAAAATTAAGTGGATATCTGTTTGACGCAGATTCATCACTATATATTTTAAAGGGATCTAGGAATTGTCCAAATCCACAAAACTTATTTAGAACTCTAATCCACCACTACACTCCTACCCGAACACTGCGATCATCTACTCCGTCACTCTTGGAATTCACACAACGAATTACAGTAGCTCAAAATACTATGGTGAAAGATCCCTTTTCTTATGCTGCTTCTTTCTTATGGAACAATCTTCCCCTCAATATCCACACTTCTCACTACGTTGATACATTTAAATCGAGGTTACAAAAATCATTTGTTTAAGTTAGCCTTTTGTGTTAAGAACAATCTATGAGTATAAGTTCAATCACAATCATAATCACATCAAAATCTGAATCACCATCACACTGAATCACAATCACAATCACGATCGTGATCACAGTCACAATTACCATCTCAGTCACAATCTTAATCACCATCTCAGTCACAATCTTAATCACCATCTCAATTACAATCACGATCACGATCACGATCACATACAGTAACAATGATCATGATCGTAAATGTGCTTGTGATTATGATTCAGATTGTGATTGTGATTAAGATTCAGATTCAGATTGTGATTGAGCTTATACTCATAGTTTGTTCTTAAAGTGATTCAGGTAAAGTGTCAGATATTGCACAAAATGACATTTGAGACTAATTCAATCCTATATCAATATCATTGTAAAATACAATTGAAAGATTTGTGAAAGTTTGAAAGAAAACGAAAACCGTTTACCTCGTGAAAAAAGGGAATATTGATTTCATATTTTATCACCGAAAACTGATGGCTTACCGTAAATTTGTCACAGGAATGATGGTCCGCGGCCGTTGATATGCGCACCCGTACATGTACACATCGGCTCAGCTCAACAGTCGCGGGTACATCGACTCGTTGAATTGCGCTGCCGTGTCTATCTGGGAGGTTCAGCCCGTGATCGCGTTGCCCGTTGCGCGCCCGCCGGGTGGCCTGGGCGTGAACGTAATAACTACAGCTACCGTAGCTACCAAATAAAAGCAACTCCACGTACGCATATATATTCTGAATTTCCATTGTTCTCTTTCAAATTTTCTTATATAACTACTCACTCTCCCACTCTCATATAGTAGGCAACATCCGCCATATTGTGTATTCATTTTTCATGGAGACAATGGAATAGCGGGTCAGACTGAAAGGGGGCACACCGTATATTTTTTTCTACAGAATGTTCCCCCTGTATAATACATTATTGGCTTTCTTGCAGTGGCATGACTATTTTGAAAAGTAGGGGTGGGGTCGTGGAAGGGAGCAGGGATGGTGGATGGTGTGGGAGGGGTATCGCACTATCGACCCTCCCACAGTAGGGAGCTTTTGCAACTTTTCACTCGAAAAAATGTGCAGTGTGTTCCTTACCTTGGAATATACTAGAATTCAAGAAAGCATGACCTCGGGACCACATGAAACCATTATAGAAACAGGCATACACCCTACATGCATGTCTATAATATATAGGCTACATTTGGGGAGGGTATGTGGGTAGACTTTTTTTATGTATCACCTCGGAAGTATGCTAGTTGTGCAAAGGATAGATATCCCCCACCATTCACCCTGTCATACCCCCAATCTATTCCTGTGATGTTTATATGCATGTCTATATATAGGCGACATTTGGGGAGGGTATGTGGGTAGATTATTTGTATGTGGGCAATTCCGTATGAGAGAAGGCAAAAACACCACATCTCAAAGTTGAGCAATCTTCCCCAAATCAAACTGTTATCAATAAAGGAAAACTTGAATTTTAGGAAACTGAAAACCGTTTGTATATAGCTCTATTGGTTTTTCAAATATTTCTGCTTGAATTGAACAGAAATTTATGACCTTATTTCATAAATCAGCTTCATTTTTATGAAAATAAAGTGAATCTTTTAATTCAATGACTGTTTCTGCTCATTTTCTCATATTTTCCATATGATATTGTAACAATCACAAATTGTAAAGCATGGGCAGTAACTTCATTGCATATTTTTTTGAGAATTTTTAAAAATCTATGCACATTTGATCGTAATTCCGTTACGATAAAACGTTTTAAGTTTTTATCAATATCTGATTACTTGTTCTTTGGTCATGTCATTGTGAATTCTCTTCCTTCACCATAGTCCTAAGAACTTCCAACATAATTTTCTGAAATAATGTCACTACTTTTTCCAAAAATGGCGTAACAGTATTAGTAATTCCGTTACGTAACGGAATTACACGCACATGGTTTGTAAGGTATTGAATGATATTGCTGAAATTTTTTTTTCTTTCTTGTTCTGAATGTAGAAATACCCTTTAAATAGCATGTAGCATAACTGTAGCCATGTACATAGACAATAAGTCATTATACATGTACTGTACAATGTTACTTTATGTGACTCATTGCCTCACATGCTTCATATTGCATCAATGGTGATTTAACTAAATTGAAACACGATAGATAATTTCTCTCTCCATGAACATAATAGAGATGATAATGTTCTATGATACTTCTATCATTAAATTAGTTTTTAGCAAGACCCACTTGACTGAAATTATCAAGATGCAGCAGATTCATGTTTGTACTTTAGAAAGGGAAAAACGAAAACAATAACACAAATTTAAAAATATCCAGTAATTAGTATCACACTGGTTCTACATTTATTTTCTCACATTAATTTACATTGATGCATTATAAGATATAAATCATACCTTCAACTTTCAAGGAGATTTAATATTAATAATTTTGTATACATGTAGATTTGATTATCATTGATCAGTTAAGGGCTCATAACTCACCATTAATTATGTAAATTTGTATTAAACTGAAGCATATAAAATCAAACCTAAATACAGAATAGGCTTCAAGATATTCAAAACTATATATCAGGCTAAGATATGTTTTATTCATTATCATAAAGTCAGAATTCATTGAGTGTTCAGTGTGCTTCTGTATGCAGATCAAAGAAGATGTACAAAGTATTTGCATTTTCAAATGGGAATTCCTAAAGGTGTCTTTCATTTTTTGTAATTCGATATTTATATTTGATATGCCAACTTTTTGTATTTGGATCATACATGTTTATATCCGATATCATGTATTTCATGGAATGAATGAAAACGCATTCCAAATTAATTTGAGAGTAAATTAAGATCACTTTAAGGATGAATTTTCAAAAGAATAATTTCAGAATATAACAAGAGTTTATACAACAAATCTCGATTTGTTTGTAATTCCGTTACGCACACACATAAATTCAGGATTTGTTCTGGTCCTTATGTAAGAGTTTAACAATTATTGTTTAACAATGCATACAAAATCTTACTATAGACTATAAGCAGAAAAATGTAACCAAGAAATTGCATTTTTATGGGTGGATTCATAAGTGGATTTATGGGTTGATTTCACAGGCGTAATTCCGTTACAGTGACATTCATTTGTCTTAAGGTAATTTCAGAGGTTAAAACAGATCATTTCTGGAAAAAAGATGTACCAAATTCAAGTTTGTAACTTACATTATAAGTTTTTATTACCAATGCAGAATTTTTTGAGGTAGCTTTTGCAGAAAATCATTACAAAATTAGTGTTGAATAAAAGACCCCTTTCCGTTATGATTGTATTTTGGTCTCCTGACGCTATAGTGTTATAGATTTGTACCTCTAGTACCCCTGCCAGTTATTAAAGTTGTAAAAACTGTGGAAGTGAAAGGAATTTTAAATATGATTAAGAAAACAGAGCTAAAAATCACTTATTTGTCATTCTGTAACAGTGGAATTGCCCATTCACAATGCATTTCCATTCACACCTTGATTTTCAATATTTAGGATGTTTACGAGGCTTTATAGCATTGAAAGTGGAATGATTTGACCTGTTTGTGATTTTAAATTGTTTAAATGTTTCTTGATATTGATGATGTGCAGTTCTTTAGCATGTCACATAATGTAGGTACTTTTTTTTTTTTTTTACTTTGGGTTTTTTCACAATTTAACCATTTTTCTTGGAAGTAAAGGAAAAATTATAAAATGTTGCTATTTTTTTCTTCAAATATGGTTATTATTGTCACATTATTGATTTTTGAAAAGTATTGAAGCTAAAATGTGAATTCTTTGTTGTTGATGTACCGATTTGTGGAAAAGTTGATTTCACTGCTTAAGTTGTGTAATTCCGTTACACACTTTAGTCGACATAGTTTCTAGGATTTTTCTTTAATTTAATTGATGCAATCCTTTTTAATTCCTTGCCTACTAATATGAAGGTGAAAATAAACCAAAATAAAGCTGGATTTTAGCAATAGTTTTTTCAAATTTCACTCTTAATTGTATTTTGGCCATATTTTCATTCATTTAACACATGACAAGTTTAAATATTGCTTTACAGATATGTCAAATTATGGTTTATATTCAAGTGCTAGATAGCCTTGATGTTTGCATTAGTATGTAAGAAAAGTTGAGTGCAAAATAATTGAGTTTACCTTGTAACTGTCAGAGATGTAATTCCGTTACAATTTTGTGTAATTCCGTTACAGTGCTCTTTTTTCAAAAAAGTGAATTTGTGAACTTATCATTGTGTTGAGTATGCACCTAATTGTTCCAAAGTGAAGTTGACATTATCAAGATTTAAAAAATACATCAAATCAGTTTCAAAGTGTCTTATATTTCAGAGAAACTTAACGCAAACTTGTAGCAAAAAAAAAACTCCATTCTCCAGTAATTCCGTTACGGTCACACATATTGGTCTAGTGTGCAACAACACATGGAAGATATAAAATCGTTTCCCTATCATTTTGTAGCCTGGCTGCCCGTGCAACTTATTTAAGTATCAACATTTACTTAAGTCATGAGAATATTGCGCAGAGAATAAAATAATGAGCAAAATAGGTCTCTGAATGTAATTCCGTTATGGTGGAATTGCCCATGTATATCTTTAGAAGTATGCTAGTTATGCAAAGGAGAGATATCCCCCACCCTTCACCCTGTCATACCCCCAATCTATTCATGTGATGTTTTGTATTTTTATGGCAAATTATTAGGGGGGATGCGCCCCCAGGCAACATCACTGCATGTAGAGGTTGCTCCCCATGTACTCCTTATTTTTTAATAACACAGTGAATGAAAAATATAGATTTTCAGACAGTGTGAGCACATTATTTATCTTTTATGTCAACCAGTTGCAAATAACTACAAGTCTGTTTTGTGTTAGTATCTAACATGCGCACACACACACACACACCCACACTCACACATACTCTGCGGATACATCACTACACAGAGCCCACATTTACATTCAAGTACAGTCAAACCTGTTATAGCAGCCACCTTTTTATAGCAGCAAACCTGCCTATAATGGCCACCAAACATGATCCCTTGCAGAGAAAAGGAATGTAATGGAACCTGTCTATAGTGATCACCTTTCTACAGTGGTCACTTTGATTGGCAGTCATGGTACACAGGTTTGACTGTACATTTTCATGCTTCTAGCCGTTTTCCCCCTTTACCTGGTACTATGTGTGCATTTTTTACATTTCAAACTAACAAAATCGCCTGTTTGTGTATGCTGGTAAATTGTACTTTTTTGAAGTAGGATTTACATTCCTGAAATTTGAAGCAATGCAAATGGTTGAATAACTTGTGTATTTACACAGCATTTTCACATTTTATGAAAATCAATTATATAACAATATGCAATTATTGTTATTTGGATACTTTGTATTTAATTTTTCAATAAATGCAGAAGCAACTGTTACAAAAAATGAAATACTGGGTGATTGATTCAACTTTTGGATGTGTGCAGATCATGTAGTGTCTCTGTGAATTTATTTATTTATTTATTTATTTTGGTATACATTTCAAACTGATCAGCAGCAGTGCTGAAAGGATCAGTGTACATTGAACATCAAAACATACATAGTATAAACAATACAATATAGCAATTGTTACATTCGAATTTGAATGAATTGGAACAACAAAATTTACAAAACTAAATCACTATAAAATAAACAAAGCTACATTACACAAAGAATAAATATCAGATCATTGTGCATAATTGTGTCTCATACATTGTCCGCCTAGCCATTTGGTTGATCCTGATCTATGAAAAATACAATTGAGTTGGCCGACCCTTCAATACCCTGCACATAATAGGGGAAGCCTCTGTGAATCCAAGCAAAAGGAGGGTTAAAAGGACAATTGGCATAGTGATACACACTCACATTTCTTCATGGGTGTTATTAGCAACTTCAATCATACATTATATCAATAACCTTGTACAATTATTCTGAATCATATTATTTATTAGTATTTCATCTGAGAAAAACAATGGTTTGTTTGAGTTTTAAAAAATGATAAATTTATGTCATACACTATACAGGGAAACCCCGTTTAGCTCGCTTATAACGAGGTACCGTACTGCCCACTGATTTGAACTACAAATTAAAAACATCCTTTTTCATTAAATCATAATTACCTTTATCACATGTAATAGGGAAGACATGAAAGATATATTATCAAATTTATTTTGATTGAATTTGAAAAAGATAACAGATTGTTGCTATGAGCACTATTCGGTCATTGTTACTTCCCGCAACAAAACTTATCTTTGTTGATACAGTGGAACCTCCTAACAAGAGGTACCGGATACAGCGATGATAATTTTACACGTCAAGGATCTTTGTATTTTATTATTTTTAAGCCCAGACACAAGATACCCGACATAAGGTATTCAATCCAATTGTGCCGAGGTGCTTGTTATAATAAGGTTTTGTTAATTTTTGCCAAAATGTGTGCGTGAATAATTCCATGATAAAGAGTTGTATTTGAGAAATGAACTGTTTATGCTATATATCAATTTGAAGGCCTTATCGGTAGGGCCTTAACCCCTTGACCACAGGAACCAAGTGGGTTGTGTACAAAGTCTATGGGGATTTCATAAACTCGTAGGGAACAGGTTAATTTGGCATCAGCATGGTGAGGGATCTGTGGGCAATCACTGGCCGAACATCCCTGCCACTTCCCACGGTCGACGTCCACATCTAACATGTCTCATACGCTAGAAGTCCTGCTCCAATATTATGGTGTTTTCGCTCAGCGACGTACAGAGCTTTCAACGACGCAGGGAGCGATCTATTGCCCCGTTCACCGCGCTCAAATAACTTTCGTTGACAAGCAGTTTCGCTAATTTGGTGAAGGCGGACGTACATTCGTAGACTGCATGACGTCACATCTCGTTGTCACAAGCAATGTATAGACAACGCATGGCTGGCTTGTATTGTTAACACGCCAACTAATTGTCCATGTACTACACATGATAGCAATGTGCTGAATGTTTACCTCGCTACAAGCATGTTGATTGGTTGACCATAGAGCTGTATCGTGCCGTCGCATAATAACCGGAATAATTCTGACCAAAGTGTGTCGCAGATTTAAACCCAAGAACGGTCGGCCCGCTGTTACTGTAGGAAGTTCTTGATTGTGCACACGAACTGCAGGATTCCCCGTTTGCAAAAACCTGCTAGCTTAGTTCCTTGCTAATGGACGTTGTGGGTCCGTTTCCCGCAGGGTATGAGCATGGCGACTGAAGGGTCTGCGAGAACTTGGGTGTTGGCGGCCTGGTTATTTGTTCTGGGTGGTGTGGTATAGTGGGTGTGTAGAATCTTGATGGGTCTTGAAGAAATCTATAGAGAGGGTGAGATTTGTGAAAAAAGGAATGCAATCAGATAAATAGTAATGTGTAAGTCATGTGCACTTATTGCACAAAATGAACCACAAACATGTATTCATGTAGTAAAAATAGGATTTGATTTCTAATCAACATGGACCAAATTTGTTATTTTCCCTTCAGTTTGTTATTCAGCTGTTAGGATCGAAGCTACACTATAATTATTGACTCTAATTTTATTCCATTGTCAATTTTTCAGTAGCAGTTTTCATCTGTTTTTCAATCGGTATACAGTATACAGTATGCCTAATGCATTTGTCTCTAATAAGCAAAATAATAAATCTAAGGTCCACATTCTGAAAATATTGCAGAGATACAAAATAAAATCATGCTAAAATAATTTTCATCATTCTGAAAATGGTGTAAGGGAATGCAAATTCTACAATGCATTGTGAATCTTTTCTCATGTCCAGTAATGTCGGCCCTTGTTTATTGAGATTTTCTGTTATATAACATAACAATCAAGCCCATGATAAGTTTTCAAAATATGCGCTCAATGCACATTCTTTCCTCCTCTGACATTTATCTGTGTTGTTTTCCCAGTTTCGAATCCCAGTGAGATCACTTTGTGCAAGTATAGCAATTGACACACAATGGTATGCCAAAATAAACTCTCATTGATTTTGCCTGCTAATTTGAAGATGAAATTCTAGTTTCAGAACACAGATCTATCATTTATCTCTGTCCACAGTCCAAGAAAAAGGTTCTCAATGAATTACCTTAACCATAAGTCAATCGGGGTCACCACCAGCACAAATCGTGTGAGTCGTGTCAGCATGCAGATTGCACGTCCATTCTATCGGTACTCGGAAATCCTCTATGTATAATGTCGAAGAGAACAGCCACATCCAATGCTATAAAATGAGGATAAAAATCAAAAAGTTGCTTAATGATGGCAATTGGTATGGAAAGTCAATTGCCTTATGTAAGACAAAAAGAAAACACTGATCATCCAAGGTTTTTGATTGCCAAGCCTAATATCTAATCATTAGACTAATGAAAAAAACTTGTCCTGAAGTAAGAGATTTGCAGATTAGCCGGAATTTTCCATGGAGGCGGAGGAGGGGGGGGGGGGGGGGTGAGGTGGGTCACACAAGGGAGCAGAGCTATGCGGCTTTGTACGGCAACAACATGGGCGGCGGGCCGGTACAGAAAGTTTGACATATTTGACGTAGTCGTACAACATTTCCGAAGCCGAGAGTATGATTTAGTATTGGTTTAAAATTTTCGACATTTTCGAGGCCGAGACCACGGTTCTTCGTACTTTACGAGGTCAAGACCGCTAAAGTATCATCTCGGACCAGTAAAAATTTGAAATTGGGAGGTGGATCAATCCACCCAATGCACCACCTGACCACCACAATTCACAATGACAATAATTTTTTTATTTTGCAACATTTCACTTTTGTCTTTTGAGTTAGACCGAGTACTACACAGACACAGTGCATTCCAGACCATAGACCTAACATTATCAAAAATGAGCATCGATAAAAAAACACAAAAAACGGATTACCCATTCTATATCAAATTTGAGAAGGCCCATCATTTCATAATCGTAAGTCATAACAAAAGAGATATCAACATAACTAGATCGGCAAATCTATTGCTTTCATGGCCTCTTTGACATGATTATCATTGTCATTTTCACAGTGAAAAAGACAATAATAATGTCAAAGAGACCATGAAAGCGATAGATTTGTCGATCTACACTCAAACTTGAATTGCTGATTCTGTAATTGGGCTCTTGACTTGGGAGGACGTATAGCAAGGGGTTGCAATACCGAACGGGTTGTATTACCGTACATGCAAATTCCAATAGGAAAAACGTTCGAATTTTGAAAGTTGAATTTGAAAGTCGGCATTAACGGAGGATAATAAATGTATGTTTAGCAAACATTTTCCACCATTTCCCGAAGAAAATAAGCGCCGTGAGGCGTTATACGCGCGTTTTGCCGCGCACCAGTGGCAGCGCGCATGTCAATGACATTCCCATGCAAAACATTCACGTTTGGTGCGTCCGGTTAATACAACCCGGTTTGTGCGCTACAAAAATTCTGCTTTCTTGAAAGGGTGCCGTAAAAGTTCAATTTGCGTAAGTTTGCCGCTTTTTTCTACGAAATAAGTTATAAATTCTTTATCTTGAGAATATATAGATCACTTATTTGTGTTTTATTCATATCTCTGTTCTTCATGTTGATCGTTTTCATGGCGTAAAGAAATGGTATCCGGTAATAGGACCCAATACCATACCTTAGACGGGGCTTTGATCGGCGCGCTGAGCTGTCCCGGCCGTGCATGACCGTGCGTGTCGTCTCTTCGATCACCTGCAGCTTCTCAGACTCAGCTCTGCATGCATCTCAATTATCAACCAAATTGTTGTTTTTTCTTCTTGATGAACCTCTAGATCTCCTCCCAGGCCGCATTCTCATTCGCATTTTATTTGTAGATTCTCAAACGGTTTCTTGCTAGTGGTATTTCACAATGCAAATATGCACAGTACTTCGCTCACTACTGCCGCTGTAGCTGTACGCGTATCGTACACGTATTACGTACGTACCGGCTCTCTACGAACTTAACGTACGTCTATGACTAGCTGTATGCAATATAGCCGGGCGGGGATCGGACACAATATAGCAGGCACGACAAGGTCAAAGGTCACCTAAGACGTTGATTAACGCTTTAGAAATAAAAGATTTGAATGATAATTATCTTCATACTAAAGGGACATTTGAAAAAATCGAACCCTATTTTATTCCTCTCTTACCATAAGCTAAACAACACGGTAGAAGAGAAACGAGGTAGCTCCAAGTCATTTTCGTGGATTTGGACACTTTACATGATTCACTTTAACATCTTAAATAAAGACTACATATAATTTACACAAATATAAATGGCATAAAAGAGATCATGACCACCGAATAAATGATAAAAAACATGAAAATAAAGCAATGCATAGAGTATTGACCCCCCCCCCCCCTCCCCCGTGATGTCCCAGCAATACAACTCTAAACACATACTTTGCATTACATGCACTTATATCAGGGCATATTCATAAAAGACAGTAGCTTAGTTCCATGCTAATTCTTTATCGATGATGTGGCTAGGTATATACTTAACACATGATCGTTCAGTTGCTAAATAGTGTTGATTTAGTGAGGACAAGTAAAAATGTTTGTTGCTTACTAAACCGTATAATTTGTAATGGATTTAGCATGAAACTAAGCTAGCGGGGTTATATGATTATACTGGGTGAGATTGACATGATTAACGTGTTTATTTTGATTGCAAAAATTGTGAAATTGTATGCAAAGAAACGAATTTGAATTCACGGAAGGCGTTATTACGTAATGGCAAATCGTCTCGCTTTAAATTGAATGCAAACTTTACGAAAAAGAAACACGTTTTAATTCGAATGAAAACAATTTTTTTTGAATGACCCTTTAATGAATTCAAATGCTAATAAACGAATTTGAACGAAAATAACAGCTGCGGTGACAGAATCGGCGAAATTGAATGAACATAAAATGAATTTGTGTGGCCAACTTACGAAATTGACCGAGAAATCCTATATTAAAAGTGTCTTTACAGTTTTTAATAATATTTCACTATGTCATTATCCATATAATATACATTTTTGTATTCGTCTCCAATAGAATATAAATAAAACATCGTAAAGGAAATAACCAAATAAATGTATATATACTTTTTAATCAGAATAAAATATAGGCTAAGCAAATAGAACACATACGTCAATTATAATCGAATCACATAATTAATTAATTTAAATTACAAGCATTCACAATGTTGTTTTCTTAGATTAATCAATGTTAATAAACTATTAAAATAATTAATTAATGTACTAGTATCTGTTTACACAGCTTCATGACTAGATTCAAATTTCCGTCGTTTAAATCAGACAATCATATAAAATTAAATAAATGTAACTATAGGACCTACGATTTAATATATATTATGCATTACATTCTTAATCATACATTATATATACATAAACAACTTTTATGGTTGTATGTATTTTAATCATGGTTTCGTTTTACTAATGAAAGTTCTTATTTGTAGTGCATAACCATAATTAATTAATTCAGCTTCACGCAGTTCAAGCCAATTCAGTATAAAGATACCCCCATATATAGACGCTTTTTGTATAAGATATTATGTAGCTTACATAGAATGACGTATATATTCTTCATCTACCATGTCTATTTCTTACAACTATGGCATGAATCATAAATATTAATCAATTGTATATTAGTATCTGCTTATCCACAGATTCATCACTAAGATTTCAATCCCCGACGTCTAAATCCCTGATGAGAAGGGGTTATTGGATTTGATGCCGACTGGAAGAATACTCCATTAACCCTTTCTCGCACTATTATAGTGACTCTTCAACTCTACACTATGTGTACATGTGTATGATGATGCAAAACGTGCACCGACGACACCGCATCAGTTAATCTGCATCACCTGAACAAAAGGGTGCATTCGGACAAGGTCGGGGATGCTGCTGATGATGACATCTTTAGAATTTTCGCCTCGCGCTATAAACTTGTTAGGAGAATTCGTCGACGAGACGAATGGAGTACACTTCGTGTTAATTTGACGATGCCTGGCAGTGCATGAAGACGGAAACGATCCAGCGCTCTATTATTTTTCACTCTTGAAGACAAGGCGAGAAGCTGCGGGAAAGTGAATATGGATGTATAACGCGAGCATTAGCCTTTTGAAGGAGGCGTACATTATTTTAAGAAATATTGACAATTGAATTATATTAGTGACATTTTGGCCTTTACTTTGTGAAGACTGAAGCAGCGAGCATTTTACTCTGCATTCTCCGAGGCAAGATTGGTGAGTGAATCAGAAATATCAGCGCCTATAAGAGTAGGAGTGAAGAAATTAACTCCTTACAATTTAAACATCTTTCTGGACGACTCAGGTTTTTCTCTTGAAGAAAGGAGTAACCCCTATTTTCTAACCCTGGCCTATAGCGCATATTAGTTCAAGAAACAACTTCCTTCCCGTCTATGTAGCGAAAGCTACAGAAGCGGGCCAGTCCTCTGGTAACTCGTGTGATTCACTTTCCCTTCTCTATTCTATAAATGCCGAGCGGCTGGCTAAAAGGCAGAAGGTACCATTTAAAAAAAGTCTTTGGTATGACCTGGTCTGGGTTCGAACCCTGGACCTCCAGTGCATGAGGCGGACACTCTAACCGCTAGCGCATATAGGTGTGAGGAAATTAAAGGGATAGTTGAGTTCTGGTAAAGAGAGTACAGTTTTGGTCAAACTGAATTTTAGTAACCAAAACCGGCACCATTACATTACAAACTAATAGCTATAACTCCACCATGCTCGAAAGGAATACAAAATTACAAATGACTAAGTAAAAAGCCTGTTATCTTTCAAAATGAGCCGTTCAAACTCAATAGGGCGTTTTCTAAAAACTCGTTGGTTTCAATCATTTTAAATAAATTATTGTGCATGTGACGGTTCGTAAAAATAGTGATTAGCTAGAGTGATAATCAACAACTATTACAAAACTTCTTTTGAACATTTTTGAAAAGAGGAAGCATTTAAAAAAAAAATTAACGGTTAGTTCAAAATTATCTAATAATTGTGGGGCCCCACATTTATTACAAATGGTTACGTTTATGGATATTTCAGCCGTTTCTGAACCGATTTTGATCAAATTAAATTTATTCTGTCATTAAAATATTATGCTCTTTCAAATTTTACACTCAGTTTTTCATTATCTCACACAAAAATTAGTATGTGTAGCGCCCTCTATACCATAACTCAACTATCCCTTTAACTCCTTATATTGCGTGCATCTTTCTAGACGACATCGTTTTTTTTTCTGTTGAAGAAAGGGATAACCCCTACTAGAGGTGAGGAAATTAACGCTTTACATGTTTACATATTTCTGGAAGGCTTATATTTGTTTTCTCTTGAAGAACAACGTAACAATTTCCAAGTGCACATATCAACGCCATAATATGCACACTTTAGTTTAGCCTCTGAAGAAGATTCTGCTAGGATAACAATTTTAGGCAATCTCCTTTTATTACACAGACGTTAATATATACATTATACAGTATGTATAGTAGATAAGCAAATTGCAGCAGTATTATGCATCAGCCCAATATTGTTCGCGATAGATTGGAAGACACGACATAATTATACGCTACACCATGCATGCCATGCAGGTCGCAAGTAGTCAGTATCTATAAACATCCTCCCGAATGATGCTAATTTCTCCTTTTTTTAACCATTGCCATGGTAACATTTTCAAGTCAGCAAAATTAGCGATAATTTTGCTTGGTTTATATCAAAGCGAACATACATGAATTGACTTGTATTGAATATTTTGCATGCGCCGAGTTGGAAGCGCCGAGGGGATCGGAGAGGAATCTTATTTTTTACATTCTGTACATCATTTGTGGAATATTTCAGCTTCTTTTCTTTAAAGGGATCGGTTAACATTGTCCAAAATCCACAAATCTTACTTAAAGGTAGTTCAGATTCGTCAAATCATATGCGCGGCGCCATCTTGCGTACACGATGCGCACGGTGCGTGATGCACGTTAGCTCAGTGTCATGCGGTGCGCGCAAACTAGCCTAGTTCAAAATGGCGACCCGCTGTGTAGCATCCCCACGCTTGATGCCCTTTAAAACTCAAGTGAACGTTTTTTTCTAGTTGTAGGTTCATGGTATTACTAATAGAAGCATGCATGAAACATCAGGCTTTGTTTTTTAGAATTTCCCTTTCGTTAAACAGATATTTACGATTAAGGTGTTCGAATTTGTAATTATCCACTGGAAAGTTATAACTGAATGTGTACAAAGTCGGTGCAATTTTCGCTCATTACTCGGCCATTTAACATCCATTTAACGTGAAATGTTCACACATCACTTTGCGGACATATCAGATCACGGCAATACACATTTTATCAACCATTTATCACATTTTGCACACGTCGACAAAGTAACTAGATACATTTAAAACGAATACATTCCCCTAATTGCTAAGTCCGCAAAATCAGCGCCACATTGTTATAGCGGTAGATTATGAAGATGGGAGCGAGCATTCTCCACCATGTGCACGTTGCAATTTCGTCAAGGCAATCTTCTATTTTTTTTTTTATTATTTTTTAAAAGAAATACGTGATCCTCGTAACATTTTATTATAGATAGTCATTGAATATTGTTATAGCGCCATATTGTTAGTGCTCAGTACATTATGAAGACGGAAGCTCGATCGTATGGCAAGCCGTTTAAACATTTATTCATATTTCTTGATATCAATAACTGCCATTTTGTTAACAACAGGAAATTATTTCTTGATATCAAGAATTCAATTCTTGATATCAAGAATTCAATTCTTGATATCAAGAAATGAATTCTTGATATCAAGAAATTAATTCTTCATATCAAGAAATTAATTCTTCATATCAAGAAATGATTTCCTGTAGTTAACAAATGGCAATTCTTGATATCAGGAATAGAATTCTTGATATCAAGAAATGCATTCTTGATATCAAGAAATGCATTCTTGATATCAAGAAATGCATTCTTGTTTATCAAGAATTTAATTTTTGATGTCAAGAAATATGAATAAATGTTAAAAACGGCTTGCCATACGATCGCAAGCATTCTACGATTTGCATTGGCATTCGTCAAGGTATAAAATCGGTGATGTGATCCAAGAATAGCACAGCGCCTGGGGACAATTATTTATATACGCTCGACAGACATCATTCTCAGGGATTTTTTTGTTCGGTGAACATGATGATGCACATATCTTGCCGTAGGGTAAACAGCTAGTGCATCTTTGATGTTTCACTTTAAAGGGATAGTTGAGTTCTGGTAAAGAGAGTACAGTTTTGGTCAAACTGAATTTTAGTAACCAAAACCTGCACCATTACATTACAAACTAATAGTTACTCCACCATGCTCGAAAGGAATATAAAATTACAAACGACTAAGTAAAAAGCCTGTTATCATTTAAAAAAAAAGAGCTGTTCAAACTCAAGAGGTCGCTCTCTAAAAACTCATTGGTTTCAACCATTTAAAATAAAATATTGTGCATGTGATGGTTCGTAAAAATAGTAATTAGCTAGAGTGATAATCAACAACTAAAACTTATTTTGAACATTTTTGAAAAGAGGAAGCATTTAAAAAAAATGTTTACGGTTGGTTCAAATTTATCTAATAAATGTGGGGCCCCACATTTATTAGAATGGTTACGTTTATGGATATTTCAGCCGTTTCTGAACCGATTTTGATCAAATAAAGTTTATTCTGTCATTAAAATATTATATGCTCTTTCAAATTTTACACTCAGTTTTTCATTATCTCACAAAAAAATTATTATGTGTAGCACCCTCTCTACCAAAACTCAACTATCCCTTTAAAGGGATCTAGTAATTTCGTTGACATGTGCAAAAAGTGATGAATGGTAGATATACAAATGTGTATGATTGTGATCTAATATGTCCACTGAGTAATGTGTGAAAATGTCACGTTAAATGGATGCTATATGGCCGAGAAATTAGCGACAATGGGAAGTGATATTTTGCTAACTCATTACGCTGATTTTGTACACAGTTATGACTATCCAGTGGATAGGGACAAATCGACAAACCAAAACATGTTCTATGCTTGTAGTTGTAATACAAATGCAACAACGTATGAGAGAACCACTAGATTTCTAATGAAGTTTTGTAGATTAGAACAATGTTGCTAGATCCCGTTAACCCCTTGACTACAAGTACATTGTATACTCAATATCATCAGCAGTGCATCTTATATATTTCACTTTAACCCCTTTACTCTATACAGGAACAGTGTGTACCATAATATAACAGCGCGTCTTTGATTTGTTCACTTTAACCAAAGTCTATAGATTTTTGTTTCTTTAACCCCCTTGACCACAGGAACATTTTGCACCATCCATTAACAGATTTTCACTTTAACCCCTTGACTACAGTAACAATGTATACCATGCAACAGCCCGATGGGAATTTCAAATATAATGGGGAAATGAGGATTATAAGAAGGATACGCATTTTGTATTCCGTGGACATGGTGGTGGATACCCATCTTATAGCTCGGTCACATATCACCGGATTGCGTAAACGGATGCCCAACGGAGAGCTAAATTTTCAATCCGTTCGTATGCGTTTCTTGTCCGTTCCTTGTCAGGCGATGTACGTTGTTCCATCCGGCGGAATCGTTTATGCATGAAGCAATGGAGACGACTTTCACCAAGCCAGGAAAATTTGATCTTGCAAATGTTCTATTCGTTGGTCATCCGTTCAAGCTATCCGGTGATATGTGACCGGGCCTTTAACGTGACGCTATTAACGCTCAATGGTGTTAATTTCTCATCACCTTTTGAAGCCTTGCATTGTTCTATAGACAGATATGAAGGCAAACACTGAACAAGACGGCTTGCATTTTATAATGCATGTGAGATGTATTATAATAATTATAATAATTACTGCTCTTCCAGCGGGCCATGCATAACAGTAATGTTATTATTACACAACTCCATTCTATAAATGCCGAGCGCCTAGCTAGAAGGCAGTATAGAATACATTGTTATAATGGTCTTTGGTATGACCCGACTGGGGTATTTCTCATAATCAAATCCATATACCACTTAACGCAATTACAGTTTACAAGCGCTGTGAAAATTGAACCATAATTACCCCTGAACACTGGGTATATTTCAAGCCTATGCACGTAATACTTTGCAATTTCAACTCCCCGGGGAGCATATATACCACCTGTCTAAAGAGACCACTTATCTTGACTCCCTTGAATGCAAGTTTACATGTAATTATCCCGTTTTTAGGGACCGCATGTTGATCATGCAGCAAAGACCACTATTTTTTGTCTATATTTGGTGGTCTTTATAGACAGGATAGACGGTACTACGTACTAACATTGAAAGTAGAATCTGACGCAAATATGCACCAGGACAATCAGAGCCATGATCAATAAAATATACATATTTTTCTTTTCTTTAAACAAATCTGTGATAGGAACCAGCAAGCAAATGGATACCTTATCTCACGCAAGTTGATGCCCAGTTGTGGACACTATAATGGATGAAGACGGGACTAACACGACGCAAATCAATCCTGTCGCGGCAGGCCTTTCTCTGGCCATCTTGGTCGCTATGGGAACCATAGGGGATGTCATCCTCCTGGTGTCGGTAGCGTCAGTCCTTCGGGGTCACCGGGGCAGGACATCGAGAGTGGTGCACGAGCTGATCTTAGCGTTCGGGTGCGTCGAGCTGCTCTTCATCTGCGTCCCTTGCCTGATGGCCGCGTGTGCTTATCTACTTCCGACGTGGAGTGTGGTGGGCGCGCACCAGTCCGTGTGCGATTTCTTCGGTTGGGTGGTCTTCGCGCTCAGATTCGGATCGCTGTGGATCCTGACCGTAGTGGCCTTCGAACGATACCTGCAGGTGGTCGCCCACAGGGACCGTGACAAAGCGGCGAGTGTTTGCAGGGGACTCGACATGATGACATCGACGGGAGGGACTTCGGCGGAAAGGTTGCGTTACACCGCTGTTGGGGGATTACTCATAATCGCCGTGATCGCAGCGGTTCCTCTAATGGGGGACTCGAACCATATGGCACCATCATCAAGTCTAGGAAGTTCGTGTCTCTTCGACATCACCCCGCTGTCAACGCACTCGAGAGCTTTTTCAATCACCGTCATCATTCTCGCGTTCGTCATGTTCCAAGTTTGTATTTTCTGTCACGTGTCATTGATCTGTATATCACGTCACCTACGTCCAAGGACGACGTCACCAATACAAGATAGCGACACGCTTGAATCGGGAGCGAAAAAGCCATGTCAACATCATCATCTTCATTATTGCGATATGGAATCAACGTTCGCATACACTTCAGTGACGGCCTGGGTCTGGCTGTGCGCCATGCCTTTCATGGTAATTATAGAAAACAACAACAACAACAATAACAATGACGATAATGGTAACAATAATAATAATAATACGAAGAAGAAGAATGAGAAGAATAAGATGAAGAACAAGAACAAAAAGAAGAAGACGCCATAATATTAATGATAATCTAATAATAATGCGCCATTTAAAAGCCAGTATATAATTTTAAATATTTTGTTATAATTAATTCCTCCAATATATTGATACACTGGCAATAATATTGTAATAGAAATAAGTTGAAACACTTGTTAAAGTTCCTCGAAAATGCATACCCCATAAATGTTAATGATAGGTATTTCTTCAAATTTAAACTCATTCTTCCAAAAAATACAATAGTAATTTGGCTGTGGAATGAAAAACATTTTTTAAAATTTATACTTCAATTTTCAACGCACTGTCGTTTTCGAACAAATGTGAATATTCATTATTTGTAAAACATGGTATTAATTCGTTAGAATATTCTCCATTCTCATCTATCAATGACACAGGTCACACTTATCATGGCACAGAATCAGTCCGAAATTGGCGCCAAAACCGAGTTCGCGGTACAGCGTATTTTGACCATCTGCTCGGCGCTAAGTCCGTACATTCTAATGGCATCCTGCAGGACTTACCGCACAACACTCGCCAACGCTACACGCTGCGTCCGCGGAGAAAACGCCACCTCCAAACCGCGTGAAGAAGGCATAGAAACCCGTAAGTTAATTTACATAAAGAATAATAATAATAATGGTATTTTATTCAACAAAATGTCACATTCACAGCTACAAGCTGAATTGCAGTGTCATTTGCAACAATATTTACAAACATGGAAATAACATTAATGAACTCACGAGGTATAAAGAAACCTTAATACATTATATACAATAATTAGAGAAATAAATCATAATATACCCGAATAGTATCACAAATTAGGCATGAATACTAACGAAAGACAGTAAAGAAGGCAACAAAATGAATCATTAAATAAAAGCATTTTCTGAATTGACACAAAACAACGCGAATGAACAACATACAAGCAAAAGCGGTGAATAATAAAATAATTATTTCACTGATAACAAGATGACTTTGCCAAAACAGTTGACTAATGAAATTACAAAAGCAGAAAATAACACTATACAACTTCACTGATATATTTTATGTGGTCTAATTGAGGCCCTGAATCCATAGTTATTAATTTGCATTTAGACAATATGCCTTCTGTCTATATGTATGGTAATGATTTCAATATAATAGGTTTATACATGTAGTTCAACCAATAACACCACTATCCCCGTTTGACTTTATAAATTTCATAGAAAATCGTAACATTTTTACCCTGTGATTTCTTATTCGTTTTTTTCTTCTTTTGAGTTTCAGATGTGCTAGATAATGGAGCGAGGTGCAGAAATTGTCATGCCCAAATAAGTCTTCAGGAACCCGCAAACTGCCATTCACACGATGCATCTACCAAAGGAGGCGCTGATTGGTCGAATGTTCCGAATGTCAACGTCCAAATAACCAATGACGATGAGTTCGATCAAAACCACGCCCACCATGCCCAGACTCCACCTACTTTACGTGAGCTTCCGGCCGATTCACAGATGTTCCTAGTGACTGCGGGAGAAGACGGGGAGTTGGTGTATCAGGGTGTGATGGCCGACGCATCTCAGTTTCAAAATGGCGGCCATGCAGACTGGTCCATAATGGATGGCGCAGAAGGAGATGCATATAATCAAGGTAAACTGTATCATTTTGTTAGTACTCTTGACTAGATTATTTTATGATTTTAAGTTTAGTGTAGTAATCCATTTTGGAAGGCATGATCTTAAACTTGTTTTGCAATGGTTTGTAATTCGTTTGTGATGATCGGACATCATTTCAAAATGGCGACCATGCAGACTGATTGGTCCTGGATCGATGGCGTAGAGGAAGATGCATATAATTAAGGTATGTATAATTAGGTTTCTCTATAGTCTAAACTCTCTCTGTTCTGATATGAAATCTAAATATTTCCATTTTCAAAGGTAGTATCTGAAATTGGACTGAAATTGGGTTGTAATATACGCATCACGATTTTCAAAATCGTGATCATGCAGACCGGTCAATGATGAATGGCGCAGAAGGAAATCGATGAATATAATCAAGGAATACCGTATTCTTATGTTTCTCTTGACTAAAACTCTTTCTTTTCAGAGAAGAATCGTTTATATTTCTACTTTTTTAAATTGCCATTGTCAATACTGCCATCTTAAATTAGGTTGTAATTTTAGGTTTGTAATGGATACATCTCAGTAACGAAATGACTGCCATGCAGATTCGTCTTTGATGGATGGCCCAGAACAAGAAGCATATAATCAAGGTACTTTCACTGTGACAACCAGGATCATGTAAGGTTGACTTATATCGAGATGCCAATAACGATTCCATAGCTGTACATGTAAATATTTTTTTTCATAAAGCTGCTAAGTAAAATAATTTTAATCACAAAGCATTAATAATTATAATCTTAAAAATAAAGTTATTTTCATAATTTAAGGACCTTTCAATTCACAACAAGTTCACAAGAATACAAAATGTACGTTTATAATTAAAACATAACGTTTACGAATTTACCCGATTCAAACAGGTCTAGACGACTTTAACGAGGGGGTCAATGCTGACCAGTCGAGTGGATATGTCTTGGCGCTGCCGGTCAATATGCCAGGACAAGGGACGCACGAGACGGTGGAGAGGATCTTCTTTATCCAGGAACCGCTTCATCATAGCAGGGAGCTGGACTCCCAGATCACTGATTGTACCAACCACGAGAGAATGCTGCAACAACATGATCCAAATACGTCTAGAGCTGATATACAAACCCACACCGAAGAAAGAGACGGCACAAAACACGCAAATTGTGATTTTACGGACAATCGAATGAAGCCTGAAGAGGAATTAACCACCAACCAGATTATAAACGACGTTAATGATATTTCAAGTCAACCAAAGGAGCATGACGAAGAGAGTCCTCCGGGATTAGAAGACGAGTCAAAGTCCTATGTTGGTGTAGTTGAGGAGAACATTCGAATTCGAGGTCCTTCTGCGTCGGACCCACGGCTAGTGACACTGGCTTTCCAACAGGCAATGTTGGTGAAGTCCCGCCAGAACTCACTTGCTGACGACCCACCCAACGATGCGATTTATAACGGTGAAATAAACTCGCAACTGGATCATTCCCCATCACCAAACAATAATCTACAGACAGACAGGACAGGAATGACTTCAACGGGAGACAAAAGCTCTCCCGAATCCCCACCATCAAATACCACTCCATCGGGGACAGGAAGTATATCATCGATTGAAAGAAGCCCTGACGGAGGACAACCCACGATACAAATCGTCTGTCTTCCAGATGCAAAAACGATGTCTCCAGAAAACAAAGGCTCGAAGAAAACCACATCCACAAACACCGCTCCTTCGGAAGCAGAAAAGACACCAGACGGTCTACCAACAATAAACGTCACACCAGCAGCTCAAGATCCGAGAGAAGCGGATGACATTCCGTCGCTGTTTCCTGTCAGAGAGCGCGGGTTAGACTATCGGTTTCTCACGCCTATTGTCGAAGAAGGCGGTTACGGTATGCGCCTGTTTTCTACCAAACACACACATTTGTCTTCGATGCTGACCCTGAAGCACGAGAAGGTCCATCGTCTGCCAAAGACATCGCTCCAGATCAGAGCCGAGCGGAAACTCAAGGCAGACATGAAGCGGAACGCGTTCTCTAAATCGTCGGTCCATGCGGATGAGGTTAATAATTCGATGGAGGAGGAGGAATCTGAACATAGTTTAGATGGACAACGATCTCAGGATTCCAGGCGACAAGCATTTGCCAAATCATCTGT
Source organism: Echinarachnius parma (assembly GCA_037951105.1). NCBI lineage: Eukaryota > Metazoa > Echinodermata > Echinoidea > Clypeasteroida > Echinarachniidae > Echinarachnius > Echinarachnius parma. The sequence continues at coordinate 36,945 of JBAMJV010007428.1, forward strand.
TCATGCTAACGAAACGAATTCGCTCGAAGGCGAACCCGAACCCCAAACTCTATCACTTGATCATGCTGAGGGTAATGGTGAGGCTCCCACAGCCAATACTGGGAAACCAAATTCCGGAAACCAAACTCCAGAATCACATAATTTGACTACCACGTCCGACATGAAACCGGTCATTGGCAATTTGGCAAAACCTTCCAAGGAAGGGACTGTTACTGAAACTTCGAATGAAAAAGTATCTCCTAGAACTCTAGAAAGGGTAGGATGTATCATAGAAAACAGCGAGATTAAGGCAGGGAGAACATCTGATCCACTCTTGGACACACCAGAATGGTCGAAGGTCGAAGAAGCGATGCACGGAAGGATCAACCACGGATTTGTCGGGGAAGGCGAGTCTCCAGAATCTGTCAACAAAATTGATGGCAGAAGCGAGACGCTTGACGGGTCCTCAGTTCAATCGACCAACAGTTTTGAAGATAATCGTGAAGAAAACAACAAAGGTCGATTATCTGAGAAGAAACTCAACGCGTTGAAAAGGCAGAAAAACATAAGTGAAAGCTTTGAAGATATCCAGCTTAAGAACGAGTCAAAAAGTTCTTCCACAATTTCCAAACCGACTGCAGCTGGTGAACTCATAACTCATTCCCACTCGGATAACTCCAGTCTTGACGTAGCAGAAGCGATAAAGAGTAGCTTCGGTGGCACCGTTTCAACAAGTCGAAACAACAATAACTCGCCTATTGTTGTTGAGTCACGAGTACAGCTAGGACCAAATACATCTGGAAATAAACCCGGCGGGAGAACGATTCAAGATTTGGAAATATTAAAACTACAAAATTCTAAAATACAAGCGCCAAGATTGTCTCTTTCCGGGGCGAACTCTTTCCCTTTGGCTCGAATGCGCGCCTTTTCCGTTGATGGTTCCCCTAAAGGGTCTCTATTCGTCATGTATCCTCCAAATGCAAGTAGGATTAGCGTGACCGACTTGAAGGACCTCAATATCGGAATGAAGGGACGTCGGCTCATACGAATGTCGTCCCTGGACATGATAGATCTCAAACCCAATCCAACGCCATCAGCGAGATTCGCTCTCCAGAATGATACGGGTTTGAATGGGCAAGCTTTACCAGGAACCAACGTGTCATCATCTATTAACGCGCCGGTGAGGAATAACACGCAAGAGTTAAAAGTGAAGATGGTTTAGAAAGTTTCTTTAATGGATGAGCGGTTTTAGCACCTACAATACACCAACTATTTTCAAAGACGAGTGCCTGATGAGTGAGAAATAACAGACAAGAGTTGAAAGTGAAGATGGTTTAGGATTTGCTTTTAATAACCCCTAAACTGAAATGACTCGCCGCCAGAATTTAAAGTGGGAATGTGGTTTAGGTATCAGGATCAGCGATAACAATATCGTACCCCTTAATACACACATTTTTAGGACAACTCATGGATTTGAAAAGACAGGATTTACCAAAGATGATTTTTTGACATCTTAATCACGAACCAGTGAAAATGGACGCATCAGGGTTGAAAATGGAAACGTTTCAGGAACCTTGATTTGTCAAAAACTCTTTTCTTTTCTTGAGCGAAATGATTACCGTGTAAAATCTCTAACAAGGATAACTAGATAAATTTATCATGCAACGATGTGGGACTATTTAGAGCTTCTCACCCAACCCATAATGGGCGGGCCAGCAATAAAAGTGGAATCCTTTAGAACTCCTCGCTGCGTTGATGAATATTTTAAACATTTGCATAACGGAAGGCCGTCAATGACAATGCTATTGATTTACCAGGTCTACTATAATTTATTTTGTGAAATATATGTTTATACAAAAAAAAAAATTTTCTCAAAGAAACATGTGGAGAATGAACTCGGTAATGATTAAGAACTAGTCTGTAGTGATGAGCGTACACATTATACTAGCTCGTAACAAAGTTTATGAATAAAAAATCTAGCCAAACTATACTTGTGTAAGTAGCGACGTTTCGCCGATTGACAACCAGCTTCATCTGGCAACCCGCCAAAGGGAGGATGGTCCTAATAAAGCTGTGTATGAATGCTAGTTCATGCACTGTCCAATGCGTAATTAGTGGGTTAGAAATATTTGTTGACAAGAAGGAAAAAAAACTATAAGAAAATTGGCTACAACCCTACCCTTTGGCGGGTTGCCAGATGAAACCGGTTGTCAATCGGCGAACGTAGCAACTTACATAAGTAAGTGTGTCCAGATTTTTTAATTCATAAACTTTGATATGTCTACTGTATTTCGACTGAATGAGTAACATCAAATTATATCAGCTCGCTTCTTCAAACTAAATCCACAAGACCGCGCGTCAATGGAGACCGGACATTGACTTGTCCTGTGGGAACGTTTATTTGACATTATGACAATTGGAACTTCTAAACACACTTATGAAAAAGAAACGGGATAGATGTGAAATGGAAATTATTTAGAAGTGCGAATCTTTTTGCTCTGATGATTGAAAACATCAGCCAATAGGGAGACGGGGGTGGGGGGGGGGGGGAGAACTCCTCTTCGTTTTTCTCTCCTCCAGAAAGATTTTTTAACGTTTGTATCGAACACATTTTGCAGCATTCCCTTTTGTATATATTCACTTAGCTGAAAATGGTGTGTATTTCGTAAAGCAATAAACATAGCCTTATCCAGAGAACTATGAAAATGCAGCTTGTATATATTTTGGTTCTACAGTATAAGGGCATTACCAACAATAGATAAACACATTTATTTATGTATTCTAATTATAGTTTCACCTCACAAGTTTAAGAAATATAATGTACCTGACTATATTGTGAATTTTAAACCATGCCTTCTTTGTGTTCTGATGTTACAAAATGTATGAACCAGTTAAATTTATTCATTGAACATATATGATTAAATGATATTTATCAAAAATGCTTACGTGTTGGGTATAAACATATTACAGGACACCAACTTACCACATTTCATTGTAAAAGAGGCCAGTTTAAATGAAATGTATTTATTCTAAAAATAAGCTTATAATACATATTGATAACTAAAGTTATAGTAATTCATCCCATCAGTAATCACATACCCACACAAGCACACACACACACATGCACACACACGTGTGTTTGGCTATCAAATGATGACCCTAGTAAATCATGCACACGCAAAACCACAAGTGTGTTTGTGTACGCATATATCAATAGTTGATGAATGTCTGAAAATACACTCAAAACCGATTACTGTTCATTTCGTTAATTTTTCAACAACACTCAAGTGTGTCTATGAAACTGCAAAAATATGATTAAAAAGACTGCATAATGGTTTCAACAACCGAGAACGTCATCAGTTTGAACCGAGGACGGCATCAGTTTTGTGTGCCATCATTCGAGTGTGTTTTCAGACATTCGTCATTGATGGATGTACATACACCAGCGCACACACACATGAATTCACACACACACAGACACACACACACACACACACACACACGCACACACACACACACACACACGCACACACACACACACACGCACGCACAGATGCACAAACACACACACACACTCAAACACAAACAACACAACTCAAATTACTCACTCTACAAATATGATGATGATAATTATAGTAATAATGAAGATCGTGGTTTTGGTGACGATTATAACTATGGTATTACGGCAATGGTGTTGATGATATTAAAAGATGGGAATGATGTTGATGATGATGATGATGATGATGATGATGAAACAAAAGATGGTGGCGATATGATGATGATGATAATGATTATGATAATGATTATAGAAATGTAATAATGTTAAAAACTATACATTCAATATCAGAATCTGATCATGATGGATTTAAAATAAGTAGACAAGGGTACCCTTTGAGGTTGATAAATTATCAAGTAAACGTTTTAATTCATAATTAATTTGCCACAGGCAAATTATATAAAAATCTCTCAATATATTTTTGTAACATTCCTAGAAAGATGTATTTTGCATCATCTGTATTCTTTTAAATAGATGACTCGTATAATATGTACAATTGATAATAGGAAATAACTAACACAAAATATAAATTTATTCTGGAGGTCTATAAAGTGTTCTTTTAATTTTATTACAGTCAAACCTGTAAGGGAAACACGTGGAAGTAGTCATTGTAGACATATTCCATCAAACAAAAATTATCTGTAGGGGATCACCTTTGGTGGCCACTATATGCAGGTAAAATGTGGCTTACCCATCATTCATATGATGTAACATGACACCATTGCAATTAATTCTAATATCTGAAAGCCCAATAAATTGTGTAATTCTTACAGCTTTCTGGAGCACAAACACCATTTGTGCTCACGAACCAAAATGGCACAATAAGTAAAATGTGGCTTACCCACCGTTGATATGATTTAACATGACACCATTGCAATGAATTATAATATCTAAAAGCCCAATAAATTGTGTAATTCTTATAGCTTTCTGGAGCAAGAAAACCAATGGTGCTCATCGACCAAAATGTCACAATAAGTAAAATGCGGCTAACCCACCGTTGCTATGATGTAACATGACACCATAGCAATTAATTCTAATATCTGAAAGCCCCATAAATCACATAATTCTTATAGGTTTCTGGAGCAGAAACACCATTTGTTCTCACGAACCAAAATGTTACAATAAGTAAAATGTGGCTTACCCACCGTTGCTATGAATGATGTATTAACCCATTCAAGACTGATTGATTTTGGAATAACACTGTGCATGTATTCTCCATAGACCCCTAGCCCAAGTATTTTCTGGACTAGTCCTGAATGGGTTAAACATGACACCGTTGCTATTGATTGTAATCAAATGCAGTCATACATAATTCAGTAAACACCTGGGGGTGTATTCTGAAGTTAAAATTTATTTTAATCTACGTCATATCTACATCACTAAAATATATTTTTAGCAAATCGCTATTTCTTAAGTACAGTGTAATATTTTAGTGACGTAGATATGATGTAGATAAAATAAATTTTTAACTTAAAATCGTTTTCAGAACACACCCCCCAGAACATAAAGACCATGAACCTGCCTACAGAGAACAGTCACATTAGACTCCATGAAGCAATTCACATGAAAATGTACTAGAACAAGCATTGCTAAGGGTTTCTGGGAGGTTTCACCATCAAAGGGTCTGTGTGGCTTAATGGTTAGTCTCTCTCGTGTGACCACTATAGATAGGTTACTAGACAGTAGCTGATTATAAACAGGGTAAGCCGCACAAAAATCCCATGGCATTTGAAACAAATTGGGTCTTCAGAGTTCAGTGGAACTTCTTTAACAAAATCTCTTTAATACACGGTACCTGATATAGCGAGGCCACTTCACAGGTCCAGGTTTTATGTATCTTTTAAGCCCTGATACAATTATATGTCTGATCTAAAAAGGTAAATTCAATTGGCCTGAGGTGCTCATTATAACGAGGTTTCACTGTATGATGGCACATCTACAGTATTCACTGCCATGGGTAATTGTTCTAGACAATGCCAGGCAAGCTCAAATGTACGCCCTACCGGTTGCTAAGAAGGTGTTTCAGATAGTTCCAACTCTGTATCAAAAGTCCTAATCACAGGACTATGTCAGGCAAGCCAAAATTTGTGACCTTCTGGTTGCTAAGCAGGTGTTTCGGTTAGCTCCATCCCAGTATCAAAAGTCCACATCAATGGACAAGTTGTCTAGAACCATTACTACAGAATGTGATTTCATTACAGTGGAACCTCGTTATGAAGAGCTCGGACACAACAAAACGCTATTATAAACACTTAGGCAATTTTGCAGGTTGCAGTGCATTACATCCTGATATAAAGAAGGTAATTGTGACTGGATATAGCAAAACCATGCATTTGTTGGTAAAAATCTAAATTTAGATTTTCGAGCCATGAGACAGGCCTCATCACAGGCTTTCATTTGATGCCTTCTTCTAAAATATCGGACAATATTTGGAAAAGATATGATTTTTTAAATCTCTACTTACATAAGTCTTGAATATACATAAATGCAAACTTAGAATGCCCATTTCTTCCAAAACATGAATTAACGACATGTGCAGGGCTTTGCTATATCCAGTCACATATAACAAAGTTTAATTTCCCTGGTCCCAAGGACCTCTTTAGACCAAGGTTTCACTGTAGGGTGCTCTATTGCTCTCATTCCACCTGCCACTCTTTGAAGAAATCATTGCCCTTGTCGTCGACCACGATGAAAGCTGGGAAGTTCTCGACCTCCACCCTCCATATGGCCTCCATGCCGAGCTCGGCGTATTCCAGGACCTCCACTTTCTTGATGCAGTTTTGAGCCAAAATGGCCGCCGGCCCACCGATGGAACCCAGGTAGAAGCCTCCGTGTGTTTTACAGGCCTTGGTTACCTAATATGATATATGATAATATACAAAAATAACAATGTCAGCTATAGAATCAAACACAATAACTCAAAGGCATCGCCATTCATAATACAGTTTTGAGCCAAAATGGCCGCCGGCCCACCGATAGAACCCAGGTAGAAGCCTCCATGTGTTTTACTGACCCTACCTAATATAATAAATATAACAAGAATAAAAATCTAAGTTATGGAATAAACACAATAACTCAAAGTAATCAACATTCATAATGCAGTTTTGAGCCAAAAAATGTGTTGTACAGGCCTTTGTTACTCAATTCAATTCAGTTCCAATATTTTATTGGTCCAACTCAATGGAGACAAGACCGATCGTTGCCCTAGTTTAAATGGCAGAGACTAATACAAACTCTATTAACCATTCATCACATGTTGCACTTGTCAACAAAATTACTAGATCCCTTTAAGTATTATCTTACATCTGTTTCCCTTGGCCAGCATAACTATTGAGCCCCCAGCAGCCTGGAAGGAGTTGACATACTGGTAGATGTAAACTAACGCTTTTACCAATGACTAACATTTCTTTTTAAAACCAATTGTAGCCATAATACAATCTACATTATATCCCAACAAAATCCTTTTGATTGAAATCACTTACACCTTTGCTCCTGTTTCCCTTGGCCAGCATGATCATGGAGCCCCCAGCAGCCAGGAAGGAGCTGACATACTGGTAGATGTAAACTAGTGCTTTATACCAATGACTACAATTACTTTTTGAACCAATTGAAGCCATAATACAATCTACATTATATCCCAACAAAATCCTCTTGACTGAAATCACTTACACCTTTGCTCCTGTTTCCCTTGGCCAGCATGATCATGGAGCCCCCGGCAGCCTGGAAGGAGTTGACGTAGGAGTCCATTCTACCAGCCGTCGTTGGACCGAATGATCCTGATGCATAGCCCTGTATAAAAATACAAAATGGTGATTGCAATGGTAATGGACTTGTGCATATTTTGGAAAAGGGAAAAGAAAGTACTGATCTTTGAGTTGAGTGACATACCATTTGATACAAACATACACAAGTCACATGAATATAAGAACAAAAGTTCCACTCCTCTTGTTTTTCGGACATTCAAAGAAATGGTTACACAGTGATACATTTGTCAGACGAAGTTGGATCGCGAAGGATTCGTTTCAAATGACAATGTCCCTAGGCTGAAACGGTTCCTTGCATGTTCCTTCATAGCTGCAATATTTAATGCTTGAATTTATATAACTTTGAATTTATTGTACATAGAATTTATAGATTTATAGAATTTATATTATTATGAAATCTATTTTTGTAAGTACGTTTAAGAACTCATCATATTTTTATACTTGTAATGATATGATAGGAAATTGTCTTTTGGTAGATTACTTTGATTGTTCTTTATGTGTTTGTTATAATGCTTCATAAGACTCCTTTAATTATTATGCTATAATATAAGCCACCCTCGCACATGCTCCGGAGAGGCAAGCCACGATGCACTCCACATCCATAAAGAGGGAGGCCGTCGAAGCAGAAGCCGAGGTGCTTCATAGCTTCGACACCCACTTCCATACCGACAGACTGAACGCTTTCGCCGCCAAACACGGCTGTAGCATATTCAGCACCCCCGACCAGGCCCCGAGGCAAGAAGTGGTGCTGGTCGGTGGGGTGTTGAACTACTGCGACCCCGAGGAGTATATGTCCCCCGACTTCCCCGGGGCCTCTCTCTCGGACGAAGGTTCCTGGAGGGTGGCACTGGGAATCCATCCCAAGCATGCACGCAGGACCACCAACGAGCACTGGCAGGTCCTTGTTTGCCACCTCGCCCACCCTAACGTGGTGGGTCTAAGCGAGTAAGACTGGACTACTCGGTCCAGTCTGGGAATGGCGCCCCATGGCAAATGCCTGGAGATCATGGCCAAGCACAAGGTAGCCAGGCACCAGAGGATGCATATCCACTGTTTCTCGGGGGTGAGCCGCTAGTCACTGAGTGGCTCAGCAGGTTCCCGGACAGCTACTTCAGTGTGACTGGACTCGTCTGTGGGTTTAGCTCGGAGCAGGCAGTCTGGGCAGACTCTTATTGGAGACGGATTCACACCACCTTAAGATCCACCCAGGGACCCAATGGAATTCGCCCAAGTACATAAGGGATTTGGGTCAACATGTCGCAGCAGTGCGGGGTGTTCCCCTACGTGACTTAATGGCGGCGACCCTCGAGAATGCTCGGAGGATTTACGGGTCGCCACACTAACCTGCACTAGGACTAGGTCTGGGTCCCAGTTCGTGAAGAATTTGGGCTAAGGTGTGTCCCTTTGTATAGTGTGGGAAAGAAGCCACTGGATGGATGGGCATCGGCGAGCTGGGATCCAGTTATATTGAGGAGAAATTTTAGTTTGGGTTAAAGAGTACCACCGCCCAAAAATAATGTTTTTATAAATTATATATTTTTAGTGGCATATTCTGGGGAAAAGGCATCCATTTATTATGATATTCATTTAGGGGTCTCTATATAAAGATTGGGATGAATATATTGTTTAAGGTATTATGGTTTTTGAAGGTACGCGTTAATGGTATTGGTGCACTCGCAAAGGTTTTGAGTGTATAGAATTATGAAATAATGGATAGTTTTGTGGGTGGTTGTAATAATTTGTTTTGTTTATGTATTATATAGCCCTTGTGTGAAGTGTTGGGCATCCATTTGATATTTTATAAAAATATTAAATTGTATTATTAATGGCAGACATGGAGCATATATATGCTTAATGGTCAGCATGTAGCACACATGCAGGCACAACGAACAGAGGATGACCTGGCCCTGGTGGACATCGCCAGAAGGATACGGATGAGGAGGGATAGAAGTGAGAGGAGATTGCTGGGTTGGACCATGGTAAGAGGTGGAGAGAAGAGTTTAAGGCAGCTATTATCACCGTCTTATGCCCGAGTTACGACACAAAGATCCTGCATTCTTCTTCAACAGTGATGAACTTCACTTTTGTGAACCCTGGCCCACATACTGCTTCTTCCTATTTTCTCTTGTCTCAGTTGTAATCAGTATTGAGTATTTAGTTAGTACTTATGTAAATAATTGTGTTTTATTGTGCACTGTACTATGCTTTTAGGTCGAATAAATAATAATAATAATAACTTCCTGCGAGTACCACCAGAAATGTATGACGAGCTCCATGCTACACTTGGTCCAAGATGCACCAAACAAGACACAAACTGTAGGAAGGCAATAGAACCAGGGCTGAAGATTGCCATGACGCTGCCCCACCTAGCATCTGGTGACAAGTATGCGAGTATGAAGCTCCCCATACCACCATGTCTGTCTAAGTACGAGAAGACTGCCAGGCTATTGTAGATGAGTTTGAGGAAGAAGTCATCAGCTTTTCAACCGCCCCTGAAGAATGGCTCACGTAGGTGGAACCTCCCTCATGCATGCGCGGTCCTTGATGGGAAACATGTTGCCTGCAGAAAGCCAGCGAACAGTGGAAGCCTTTATCGCAACCATAAAGACTTCTTTTCTGTAGGTACTGATGGGCCTCGTGGATGCAGACTACAGGTTTCTCTGGATAGATGTTGGAGAACATAAACACATGTCAAGATGCACAGATCTTGAATGAATCAATGCTGAAAGAGTGCCTGAAAGGAGATGGGAACGATGGTCTCCCTCCAGCAAATTCCCTACCATGTTTTATTTATGTATTTGTAATTCATTTGTATTGTTTTGTTTGTATTCAAAATTGTACATTGCATTGTTTTTAATTGTATGCAGGGCCCTTTGGTAGATCAGTTGTTTAACTGAAAGGGCTACCCTGTTGAAATGAAATGTTAATGAATAATAATGAATAAATAATAATACCCTCCAGCTCCAGATCCTCTACCAAATGATGACAATGATATGCTGTATTTCATCCTTACGGCCGATGCGGACAAACCTGATGAAGCCCTACTCGCAGCGCAATTCGACCAAAGAGCAGAGGATATACAATTACAGGATATCCAGAGGTCGTCGCGTCGTGGAAAACGTCTTCGGAATTCTAGCCCAACGTTGGCAGATATTCCTGACCACCATGCAGCATGATGTCCAACCTTGTTATTTTGTATTGTTTATTATTATTTATAAAGGCTTATTTCTGTGGTACTGATAGCCCCTCGTGGATGCAAAGTACAGGTTTCTCTGGATAGAAGTTGGAGGACATGGACACATGTCAGATGCACAGATCCTAAATGAATCAGAGCTGAAAGAGTGACTAGGAGACGGGAACATTGGTCTCCCTCCAGCTCCAGATCCTCTACCAAATGATGACAAGGACATGCCGTATTTCATCCAGACGGCCGATGCGGACAAACGGTACCTGATGAAGCCCTTCTCGCAAAGAGCAGATAATATACAATTACAAGATATCCAGAGGATTATGGAAAATGCCTTTGGAATTCTAGCCCAACGTTGGCAGATACTCCTGACCACCATGCAGCATGATGTCGAACCGTATTATTTTGTATTTTTTATTATTATTTATAAAGGCATCTTTTCTGTGTTACTGGTGGGCCCTCGTGGATGCAAAGTACAGGTTTCTCTGGATAGATGATGGAGGACTTGGACACATTTCAGATGCACAGATCCTAAATGAATCAGAGCTGTAAGAGTGCCTAGGAGACAGGACCAATGGTCTCCCTCCCGAAGATCCCCTACCAAATGATGACAAGAACATGGCGTTTTTCACTTGCTTCCCCTCTTTATTATTGTATTCTCATTCATGTTTCCTGTTTGTTTATATTCTGTTTATTTGTTTATTCTTTATATATTTTCCCATGTAGATTTTTATATTATTTCAATGTGTCAGCCAGTGGAGGCCATATTTCTATGATTTTTAAATATGGGCAATATAATATATCTATCTGACTATCTATCTATCTATCTATGATACTATTGGAATGTGGACAAACATGATGAAGCCCTTCTCGCAGCGCAATTTGACCAAAGAGCAGAGGATATACACTTACAGGGTATCCAGAGGTCGTCGCGTTGTGGAAAACGCCTTCGGAATTCTAGCCCAACATTGGCAGATACTCCTGACCACCATGCAGCATGATGTCGAACCTTGTTATTTTGTATTGTTTATTATTATTTATAAAGGCTTATTTTCTGTGGTACTAATGGCCCTCGTGGATGCAGACTACAGGTTTCTCTGGATAGATGTTGAAGGAAATGGACACATGTCAGATGCACAGATCCTCAATGAATCAGAGCTGAAAGAGTGCCTAGGAGACGGGAACATTGGTCTCCCTCCGGCTCCGGATCCTCTACCAAATGATGACAAGAACATGCTGAATTTCATCCTGACGGACGATGCATTAGGAGTGCGGACGAAACTGATGAAGCCCTTCTCGCAAAGAGCAGAGGATATACAATTACAGGATATCCAGAGGTCGTCGCGTCATGTAAAAGGCCTTCGGAATTCTAGCCCAATGTTGGCAGATACTCCTGACCACCATGCAGCATGATGTCCAACCTTGTTATTTTGTATTGTTTATTAATATTTATAAAGGCTTATTTTCTGTGGTACTAATGGCCCTCGTGGATGCAGACTACAGGTTTCTCTGGATAGATGTTGGAAGACATGCACACATGTCATATTTTGTTATATTTGATGTATTTTATGTGTTGTATTATTGTTATGCATTGTTTTACCATAAAATACTTTCTATTAAATAATTATTTAAGCGCAGTAGATTATAGTAGCTGCGCTATATACATTGTAAATGTTCATATTATTATTTGTATGTTTTATTCAAGTTGTGGAAATAAAATGAATTTGAATTTGAATGTCAGATGCACAGATCCTAAATGAATCAGAGCTGAAAGAGTGTCTAGGAGAGGGGAACAATGGTCTCCCTCTTGCTACAGACCCCCTTCCTGATGGACGATGTGTTTGGAATGTGGACATACCTCATGAAGCTCTACTTGCAGGGCAATTTGACCAAAGACCAGAGGATATGCAACTACAGGATATCCAGAGGTCGTCGCGTTGAGGAAAATGCCTTCGGAATTCTAGCCCAACATTGGCAGATACTCCTGACCACCATTATTTTAATGGTGAACCTTGTTTTTTTGTATTGTTTATCAGTATTTATAAAGGCCCAACGTTGGCAGATACTCCTGACCACCATACAGCATGAGAAACCTGATGAAGCCCTACTCGCAGGGCAATTCGACCAATGAGCAGAGGAATATACAATTACAAGATATCCAGAGGATTATGGAAAATGCCTTCGGAATTCTAGCCCAATGTTGGCAGATACTCCTGACCACCATGCAGCATGATGTTGAACCTTGTTATTTTGTATTGTTTATTATTATTTATAAATGCTTATTTTCTGTGTTACTGGTGGGCCCTCGTGGATGCAGACTACAGGTTTCTCTGGATAGATGTTGGAGGAAATGGACACATGTCAGATGCACAGATCCTCAATGAATCAGAGCTGAAAGAGTGCCTAGGAGACGGGAACATTGGTCTCCCTCCAGCTCCAGATCCTCTACCAAATGATGACAAGGACACGCCGTATTTCATCCTGACGGATGATGCGTTTGGAGTGCCGACAAACCTGATGAAGCCCTACTTGCAGCGCAATTCGACCAAAGAGCAGAGGATATACAATAACAGGATATCCAGAGGTTGTGCGTTGTGGAAAACACCTTCGGAGTTCTAGCCCAACGTTGGCAGATACTCCTGACCACCATGCAACATGATGTCGAACCTTGCTATTTTGTAAATTTATTATTATTTATAAAGGCTTATTTTCTCTGGTACTGATGATGGGCCTCGTGGATGCAAAGTACAGGTTTCTCTGGATAGATGTTGGAGGACATGCACACATGTCATATTTTGTTATATTTGATGTATTTTACGTGTTGTATTATTGTTATGCATTGTTTTACCATGTATACTTTCTATTTGTATGTTTTATTCAAGTTGTGGAAATAAAATGAATTTGAATTTGAATGTCAGATGCACATATGTTCTATGAATCAGAGCTGAAAGAGTGCCTAGGAGAGGGGAACAATGGTCTCCCTCCAGCTCCAGATCCTCTACCAAATGATGACAAGAACATGCCGTATTTCATTTTGACGGACGATGCATTTGGAGCACGGACAAACCTGATGAAGCCCTGCTCGCAAAGAGCAGAGGATATACAATTACAGGATATCAAGAGGATGTCACGTTGTGGAAAATGCCTTCAGAATTCTATCCCAACATTGGAAGATACTCCTGACCACCATGCAGCATTATGTCGAACCTTGTTATTTTAATGTTGAACCTTGCTATTTTGTATTGTTTATTATTATTTATACATGTATAGGCTTATTTTCTGTGGTACTAATGGGCCTCGTGGATGCAGACTACAGGTTTCTCTGGATAGATGTTGGAGGACTTGGACACATGTCAGATCTTCAATCAATCAGAACTGAAAGAGTGCCTAGAAGAAAGGAACATTGGTCTTCCTTCCAGGTCCAGATCCCCTACTATACCAAATGATGACAAGGACATGCCATATTTCATCCTGATGGACGATGCATTTGGAATGCGGACAAACCTGATGAAGCCCTTCTGGCAAAGAGCAGAGGATATATACAATTACAGGATATCCAGAGGTCGTCGCGTTGTGGAAAACGCCTTTGGAATTCTAGCCCAACGTTGGCAGATACTCCTGACCACCATGCAGCATGATGTCGAACCTTGTTGTTTTGTATTGTTTATTATTATCTATATTTTGTAATGTTTATTATTATTCATATTTTGTATTGTTTATTATTATTCATATTTTGTATTGTTTATTATTATTCATATGTTGTATTGTTTATTATTATTCATATTTTGTATTGTTTATTATTATTCATATTTTGTATTGTTTATTATTATTCATATTTTGTATTGTTTAGTATTATTCATATTTTGTATTGTTTATTATTATTCATATTTTGTATTGTTTATTATTAATCATATTTTGTATTGTTTATTATTATTCATATTTTGTATTGTTTATTATTATTCATATTTTGTCCTTTCTAATTCCACGGAACCACAATTTACAAGCTCTGCTTCACAGTGGATCCCTTAATTTTCACTTAAAATATCATATTTTGTAAACAAATGTTATTTTGTATTTCTGTTGTATTGATTATAATTGTTTTGTTATATTATAAATTGTACATTTATTTTGTGAAAATGAAAACAATAAACTTGAACTTGAAATTGAACATGAACCTGACGCCGTACGACTCATCGTTGAAGCCTGCGTCTGTCTTCATAACTTTAGTGAGACTGCGCTACCTCGCCCTTCAGAATGCTGCCATGGATGTGGAGGATACATGCAACCATCAACCGATCGCAGGTGCCTGGAAGACTGTTGTGATCATGTGTGAGGTGCACAACCTGAGAGGCCCAAAACCATGAAAGCACTGCAGCCAAAAAGCAACGAGAATACCTTCAAGCTGTACTTCACTCATACTTTAATTTATCTGCAGGCTCTGTACTCTGGCAAGATGAGATGATAAAAACAGACAGCTCCAAGCTACACGGTAAACAATATTGAACGTTTGAATAAAAGTGGTGATATTTCAGGCAAATTCTTAGAGGGCTTTTGCAATTAAGGGTGAACTAGGTGCCCGTTCTAGCTACAATTACAAAGTTCAAGCTTCAAGAGTTGATCTCAAGATATACAACTACAAGTACAACTGCATGTCTGGTATTGTATAACTGTATCTGCATGTTGATCGTGACGCTACCTGTCACTGTGTACGTCCTGTTTTTATGTCACTGTGGAATGCGATGTCCTGTACTCTGGAGTCTGTATACTCAAGTTATCACCATCTTGTGACGTCCGTGTTGACTTGTATCAAATCTGTGCATCTGCTGTCAAGTTTCGTCAACTATTGTAACTTGTACTTGTTCCTGTAATTGCATGTGGCCGTAACCTGTAGCGTCTGTGAATGTTTGTTCTCGTCTTTCCTCGCTCCCAAATTGATTGATTTGTTCAACGTTTATTTACGATTTGTAATTGTGCGATCGACATACAAAATGAATGATACTCATCTCACTAGTGCAATTGACTCTCAGTCTGAGTCCAAGAACATGAACTATGTATCTATAGGTAAAGATGGTGAATTGCATACTTGAACCCCCGGCGCAGGAGTATATATGAACTGTTGAAAAATGGGATTTTGATCCTAGCAAATTCTTAGAGGGCTTTTGCAACTATGGGTGAACTAGGTGAACATTATGAAAGGCCTCAACCGTGACACCACTAAATCCAGGAAACAGCAGCAATACCCAAATATGTTCCGGATTATCCAGGACATGAGGTTACTGCTGACCAGTTACACTATAACTGGAATGTCAAGCTACACCATGGATTGCTGAAGAATTTGCATTGTAATGCGGACAATGGTCTAATAAAATTTGTATTTTCTGTCCTTGTATTCAGGTTTATGTGAAATTCTGATCTATTGTTACAGACATGCAGCGCATGCGCAGTGAGCAGGTTGGAAACGAACTGCGAGCGTGTTGAAAATGTATTGATGGTAAAACTGGGAACGTATGGGATTGCAGTGACAGCTTCGCAAGCAAGTAAAGAGCATGCTGTAAGCTGCCTTGTGTCATTCATTTCTCATAGTAGTGGTGAGCAGGTGCAACAGTGCTAATTTTGAGAGACGACTTACTTCTGGAGTTTTTGCCGGCCCTGCATAGTAGACGGGGTGGTCCTTCATGTACTGTGGCAACCCTTCCCCTGCGTCCAACCTCTCCTGCAGCTTGGCATGGGCTATGTCTCTGGCGACAACAAGCGTGCCTGTTGAAACAAAGATAATTTGGACATTAACAAAAAATTGTCTCATAATTCTTCAGTAGAAATGTTAGAATATAGTATTGTAGATTTTTAAAAAGAAAGAAATTCATATTATTCTCCTATCACAGGAGGCTTGCGGCAGCACTACGGTATGTATTTATTTATTTATTCAGTCTTGTTTAAACAGGCTGACGGTGATGATGATGATGATGATGATGATGATGATGATGATGATGATGAGGAGGAAGAGGATAGAATTATTGATGATAATGATGGTGACAATAAAGGAGAAGATAATGATGTTTTTGATTTTGAGGTCAATGCTGGCTCACCTGAAAGGCTCACTCGCGTGCGTATCGGGTGTTGGGTCAGCGTGGCTAGCATCTCACTCATCGGTCGGTTCAGGTCGACCTTGATGACCTCACCACTCAAGTTGTCCTCTTCTATCTCTGGCAAGTACTTGATAGGGTTGGTTTCTAGCTGCTCCAGGAACACTCCCTCTGACGTGATCTTACCTAGAGCCTTAGGAATAAGGAAGGAAAAAAATAGCTATCAATCCTTGGAACAATTTTTTTGATATCACTCAATGGTCGATTAAGGTCGACCTTGATGACATCGTTCAAGTTGCCATCTGGCAAGTACTTGATAGGGTTGGTCTCTAGCTGCTCCAGGAACACTCCCTCCGCTGTGATCTTGCCTAGAGCCTTAGGAGTTAGGCAGGAAGAACAAAAATTGCTATCAAGCCTTGAACTTCCATTCTTCTTATATCACTCATCAATTGATTCAGGTCGACCTTGATGAACTCTACACTCGAGTCGTCCTCTTCTATCTCTGGCAAGTACTTGACAGGGTTGGTTTCTAGCTGCTCCAGGAACACTCCCTCCTCTGTGATCTTGCCTAGAGCCTTAGGAGTAAGGAAGGAAGAAAAATAGCTATCAATCCTTGGAACTGTCATTCTTCTGATATCACCCATCAATTGATTCAGAACAATCTTGTCTCTTGATAACCTCTCCACTCAAGTCGTCCTCTTCTATCAATATTTGGGGCTTTTGTTATTCTGATATCACTCAAGGGTCGATTCAGGTTAACCTTGATGACCTCACCACTCAAGTCGTCCTCTTCTATCTCTGGCAAGTACTTGACAGGGTTGGTCTCTAGCTGCTCCAGGAACACTCCCTCCTCTGTGATCTTACCTAGAGCCTAAGGAAGCCAGACAAAATAGCTATCAATTCTTGGAACTTTTGTTATTCTAATCCACTCAAGGGTCGATTCAGGAAGACCTTGATGACTTCTACACTCATGTCCCCCTCTTCAATCTCTGGCAAGTACTTGACAGGGTTGGTCTCTAGCTGCTCCAGGAACACTCCCTCTGATGTGATCTTACCTAGAGCCTATCAAAAGAAGATGCATAGTTTCTATTTCTTACTTGTCAATGAGCTGTTCAAGAAACTCGCATTCTGACTGGGAGAAAATGACCTATAATGGTTTATTACAAAAGTAATTATTTCAAAGATAATGTTAAAAATGTGTAAAAAAGCATGTCAAGTGTTGCTCATTTCTTACCAGAACAGCTAACACTCAGATGTCCCATTCAGGGAAGTTTAAAACAGCAATAAGGGATATTATAGTTATGACATACATGCACCACTATGGGGGGAAATTACTTTAATCTGGGCAATTTTCGATTTTTGTTTGTAAGGATGTGGAAAGATCTCTGCATTTTCAGGGAGTGCTGACGTAGATCTGTGGCAAATCCTTTTGTTCATAGATGGAGGGTGGGGATACTTGAATAGATCATCGCCCTGAATAAACTTAACCATTCAAAGATCTACGTCGGTGTCAGGGAACCTGCAGCAGAACCAGGGTAAATTGGCAGATCCATCTTACTTGTCTGTCAGCTGAACAAGAGACACATATTCCCAAGGAGCAGGATTCACCACTATATGGAAAATGTCCTTAATCATGAAGATATTCAAATTGTTTGTCAGGATGTGGAAAATCTGTGCATTTTCAGGGAACTTCCAGCAGAATTAGGGAGTCTTTGCAGCTCCGTCTTACCTGTCTGTCGGCTGAACAAGAGACTCCTATTCCTACGGGGCAGGACGCGCCATGCCTTGGAAGACGAACGACTCGAACATCGTGGCAGAAGTACTTCCCTCCGAACTGAGCCCCGATGCCAAGCTGCTGTGACAGTTTGTGGATCTGCTCTTCTAGCGCTACGTCCCTGAAAGCTCTGCCATGTTCATTGCCTGTATCACAAGAAAACCAAAGAAAAGCAAGTAAATGAAAAATACCAATGATTTGGCTCAAATAGGGCATGTGCATTATTCTTCATTTAGGGTACCCTAGCTTACTTGAGAAGCATTATGTGCTTCTGATAGGCGCAACACATTTCATTGATATTGTATTTGATTTTTCTATAATAAACATTTATATAATATTGACTGGCCTTGAGTGGTATATCAGAAATATTGCATTCGCTAGGATCATATTGCACGAGTCGAAGACGAGTGCAATATGATCATAGCGAATGCAATATTTCTGATATATCACGAAAGAACAAGCCAGTCAATATTATTATTATTATACATACTATCCAGAGCAAAACATAAATAAACAAAAACATACATCTTACTCCGTCTTGTTCAGTGAAGAAGACCAATGCATTGAATCTCAAATTACGGATTAAACATTTTTAACCCATGAAGGGCCATTTGCGCGTACTGTAGCAGAGGTGCGTAAACGTATTCATATGTCACAATTAGATACGCGCAAAGCCATTCATGCGTCATTAATAAACGCGCGTATGAATTTGCGCACTTCCGCGCTGGATTGAATATCAGCTCCATGGAGGGGTAATATCGTCTGATATTGCACTCGCAAATACACATTTGTAGAGCTACATAATACACGTTACGATGGTAATATCATAACAATAATGAACGCTATGACTGACAAACCCCGAGACGGAAACAAAATACATGATTTATTGAATCGGAAAACTACCCTGTATGTGTAATAATAAATTGAATTGCATTGAATTGAATTGAAATGATTTGAATTATTGACCATATGATTACCTGTTGTTGGGAGAGTATCAAGATACTTGGTTGATGCCAATTTGACGGTCTTGAGTGTCATCTCTGCCGACAGACCTCCGACGACAAAGGAAAGATGATATGGCGGACATGCAGCAGTGCCCAAAGTCTGGAAATAAAAAATGAAAGATGTAAAATGTTATCTCATTTAAGATATAATTGAGTACTGGTCAAGGTTTGTAAAGTTGCAGAAAACATGTTGTATAGCCCAGATGATGAATAAGTATTGTTGAAATATCACATACATGGGTTATATTTGCATGATTCAATCTAAGTAAAAAGTATGCAAGCATTTGGAAGCATTACAGAAGTCCTTAATGATTGTATAATAACATTGATTCAAAACCAAATTGTAAATGAAATTGAATTGATTTAGATAAGGGTACCCTATTAAATAAAGAATAATGCACATGCCCTACACAGAAATCTGATTTCCAGACAATAACACGTTATTACAAATTTATGTTTTTTTTCCTTATCATTACCTTAATCTTCTCGTTGACAAATGCCATGAGTTTCTCCGGGTTAAGAAGTGCCTTCGTTTGCTGATACAGAAACGTCTTGTTGGCCGATCCGCCTCCCTTTGCGATGAACAGGAAGTTGTACTCGTTGCCTGGCGTGGCGTACAGTTCAATCTGAGCCGGTAGATTGGTTCCAGTATTTTCCTCTTTGAACATGTCTAAAGGTGACACCTAGGACAAAAGAAAACAGATTCTTAGAGTTAAGTAGAACAAAATGGTAAAGGGACAAATTATACGAATGTGGGCATGTATAAATATTTTTCATATTCAAATAACTACATGTTTACAATGAATAGGAAGTTGTACTCGCTGCCTGGCGTGGCGTACAGTTCATTCTGCGCCGGTAAATTGGTTCCAGTATTGGCCTCTTTGAACATGTCTAAAGGTGACACCTAGGACAAAAGAAGAAAGATTATTAGAGTTAAATAGAAAAAAAAAGTTAATGGGACAAATAAAATTGACGTCATGTAAGGTTTTGCATATTTTAATAACTACATGTTTACAACGAAGAGGCAATTTCACATGCTGCCTGCGCCATGGCAAGTAATTCATTCCAGGCTTGTAAATTGGTACACAAATTGGCCTCTTTGAACAAGTCTAAAGGTGATATCTAGACCAAAAGAAGACATGGTATTAGAAATAAGTAGAACAAAAAGTTAAAGGGACAAATAAAATTGAGGTCATGTAATATTGTTCATATTTAAATAACTATGATTTATTTACAATGAACAGGCAATTTTAAATGTTGGCCTCTTTGAACATATCTAAAGGTGACACCTACATGTACATTAGAAAAAAGAGAAGACAGGTAATTAGAGTTAAGTAGAACAAAAAGTTAAAGGGGAAAATAAAATTGAGGTCACGTAATGTTTTTCATATTTTAATTACTAAATGTACACTGAAGAGAACATTTCACACGCTTTAGTCTTCCTGATGAATCATTTATTAATTTGACAAACATTGACCCAAATTGTATTTTGTCAATTTTCAAATGGCGATTGTTTCAATTTACCTGTGAATACCTGAGGTTTGTCTGTGTGTAGGTGTTGTATACTCCTCTCGATAAATGCTCCTCATCATTTTCATCTGTCCATACATTCTGTCCCCTCTTTCCTAAACGTATGAAAATGTAAAAGCAATTTAAACATCATGAAGGATATTAATAATTATTCAAAATAAATCAACACGTTAACTTGTCATGATTAATTTAATTTTCTTATTTATCAGATGGATAGGATTTTGTTATAAGATAAGAGCAAAAATGAAAACAATACAAAACATAAAGAAAACAGTCTTGCTTCTGAGGTGTGTTTAAAGGGATAGTTGAGTTCTGGTAAGGAGAGTACAGTTTTGGTGAAACTGAATTTTAGTAACCAAAACCTGCATCATTACAAACTAATAGTTATAACTAGAAAGGAACACAAAATTACAAATGACGTAGTAAAGATCATGTTATCATTCAAAAAGAGCCGTTAAAACGTAAGAGGGCGCTCTCTAAACACTCATCGGTTTCAACCATTTTGAATAGAATATT
Source organism: Echinarachnius parma (assembly GCA_037951105.1). NCBI lineage: Eukaryota > Metazoa > Echinodermata > Echinoidea > Clypeasteroida > Echinarachniidae > Echinarachnius > Echinarachnius parma. The sequence continues at coordinate 58,338 of JBAMJV010007428.1, forward strand.
GTGCATGTGATGCTTTGTTGAAATAGTAATTAGATAGAGAAATAACCAACAACTATTTAAATACCTATTTTTTAACTTTTTGAAAAGAGGAAGCATTTTTTTGAATTTTTAACGGCTGGTTCAAAATTTTCTAATAAACCTGGGGCCCCAGGTTTATTACAAATTGTTATATTTATGGATATTTCGGCCGTCTCTGAACCGATTTTGATCAAACAAAGATGATTGTATTATTTAAATATTATGCTCTTTCAAATTTTACACTCAGTTTTTCATTACCTCACAATAAAAATAAGGAGTCTAGCGCCCTCTCTACCAAAACTCAACTATCCCTTTAAAGTTACGCTTTGATAATATGTTATTTTTTTTGTGTGTAAAACTCTTCCAACAAAGTTACCAATTATCGGTAACATAAGGATACAGATGATGTGGACGTGGTGTGGCAAGATTGGTGGAGCGTGCGCTTTCTGATCATGAGATCCCGAGTTCGAACCCTGTGTAGGCCCACTGCGTTTGTCCTTCAGCAAGACAATTAATCCACAATTGCTGCTCTCTACCCAGGTGTATAAATGGGTACCAAGATCGGGTGTAAATTAGCCTTAGCGCCATCATCAGTGGCAGCTCGGCTAGTATGCTCCCCGGGGAGTTGAGAAAGTATGCAATATCATTGTGTGGGTTTGAAATGTACTTGATGACTATGGGTAATAATAATTGAATAATTATTTAACCGGATAGTTGAATTTTGGTATAGAGGGCGCTATACAAAAAAAAAAATTGTGAGATAATGAAAAACTGAGTGTCAAATTTGAAAGAGCATATAAAGAGTAAATATTTATAGTAACTGCGATATATAAATGTTCATATTATTATTATATCCTACCCATAATGATGGCAGTGCCAGTATCCTGGCAACCCGGCAGGACCATCCCGGCTGCAATGTTTGCATTCTTCAGGAGCTCCATGGCAACAAACCTGTCATTGCTCGATGACTCCGGGTCCTCTAGAATATTCCTCAGTTGCTGCAGGGATGGAGAAAAGAGGAATACAAAAATAAAATAATCTGTAGAAAACTCAATGTTCTGTAAACTTTTTTGTCCTTGTTGTGGCCCAGTCAGGCAAGTAAAATCAAGATTTCTCACATTTGAGTGGCCCCAATGCTGAATTTGATGGTCTCAAACACAGAAATACACTAACAATTTTGTTATATTGATTTGTTTGTTGTTGTTGTTGTTGTGTTGATTGATTGATTGATTGATTTATTTTTTTTGGGGGGGGGGGATTTTTTCCCCTGGTGGCCCCCTCCTTTGCATCTAGAAATCCTTGCACAATCTTTCACCCCCCCCCCTTCATCTCCCTAGATATGACTCAAGCTACCTAACTCACCTGTAGGTGCCGAGGTCTGAGCAAGTGTGCGATGTCAATCATTGCTTGAGACGCAAGCATGGTCAAGGCCTCTGGAGCGACCTTCAGGATCTTCCTTCCCTCAACTTCTACTGTGGACACATAGTCACCTGCAAACAATGAACGATTGAAATGTAGTATGCACAATACTTTAAATTATTAGACACTAACAATATTTCTCTTTGTTAATTTAGTAGAGGATTGTTGACCATATTACCATATATTTCCTGCAAAACAATAATCTATAATTTCAAGATAATTTAAATTAGACTAAAGCTGATATTCCTACTGGTAGCCTAGGGTAGTTAATGTAATTTGTATTTAAAGTTAATTAAAAAGACTTGCTTGATTACAAATTTTACAAAGAAAAGAAAAGAAAAGAAAAGAAACCTAATTTTTAGGTTTGAAATATTAAGTTCTAAATGCATAAAATCCTACACATAATTATGAACAAAGGTACATCTTCAAACCTAACAATTGTTTTAAATCCACTACGGGTACTGGAAATTAATAAATGGGTTTATTCAAGACTATTCAGCTTAAATAGAAGAGAAAGCAATGTCCATAAATACATTAACACTGATTCATACAAGAATTGTAATAAATGAACGTTAGTATATATTCTTGCTGTATAATATAACGCTTTTTCATAATTTTGAATTTTTAAGATTATTGTAATAAGTGTTTAATGTGCATCAGTTTTTGTGCATAATTTATTTATAATATGTTTAAGATTTATGTGTATTTTTAATGTATATGACTATTATTGTTATTGTACCAATGTACCATGATCATTGTTGGTCTTTGGACCTTTGTATCATGTCATTTATACCGGAAATAAATAAATAAATAAATAAATAGATAAATAATGATCTGATCGCACCTGTTAGTTTCTTGAATGGTGTTTCCTGAGCTACTTCAGGTTTGAACACGTCCTGGTAGACGAAAGGTTTCAGGCCAGCGGCTGAAGCCTTGTGTCTCACCAGCCCCTGCCTGAGGGCACGGAGGCCAAGAAGTCTGGAGCACAACATCTCTGTGATGGAAATGAAAAGGAAACAATTAGAAATATGGTTGGTTAGTTAATTTTAAACTGTCAAAATGGGCTGAAGACTAGCATTAATAAGGTAAAGAGTGCTAATCTTTGGAAAGGTTCAAAGGCACGGAGACCAAGAAATCTGGATGGAAGATGAAAATGAAAAGAAGAACAAAAAGAGAGAAATATAGCTGGTTAATTAATTTGACTATGAAGGCTCTATCATCAATAAATTAAAGAGTATTAATAATTGGAAAGGTTTGAGGCACAGAGACCAAGAAGTCTGGAGCAAAGCATCTCTGTGATGGAAAATGAAAATGATAGGGGAAAAAAAGAGAAAAATATAGTTGGTTAATTAATTTGACTATGAAGGCTCTAAGTAAAGAGTATTAATAATTGGAAAGGTTTGAGGCACAGAGACCAAGAAGTCTGGAGCAAAGCATCTCTGTGATGGAAATGAAAAGGAAACAATTAATAGTTGGTAAGTTGAGTTTAGGTCTGTCAAAATGGGCTCAAGATCTTTACTATAAAAGTAAAGAGCGCTTATCTTTGGAAAGGTTTGAGGCACAGAAACCAAAAAGTCTGGAGCACAGCATCTCTATGACGGAAGATGAAAATGAAAAGAAGAAAAAAAAGAGAGAAATATAGTTGCTTGATTAATTTGACTATGAAGGCTCTATCATCAATAAAGTAAAGAGTATTAATAATTGGAAAGGTTTGAGGCACAGAGACCAAGAAGTCTGGAGCACAACATCTCTGTGATGGAAATGAAAAGGAAACAATTAGAAATATAGTTGGTAAGTTAATTTACCCGTCAAAATGGGACTGGAGACTATCATTACTAAAGTAAATGGTTCTAATCTATGGAAAGGTTTGAGGCACAGAGACCAAAAAGTCTGGAGCACAGCATCTCTGTGATGGAAAATGAAAATGAAAAGATAAAAAGAGAGAAATATAGTTGGTTAATTGATTTGACTATGAAGGCTCTATCATCAATAAAGTAAAGAGTATTACTAATTACTAAAACCCCCCTAATTACTAAAACCCCCAAAAACCTGTAAACCCCCAAAAACCTGTATCTCTTGCCAAATGGCTGACCATACAAGGAGGAGACCATCCCCGGTAGCAACTTGCCTTAATAAGCAAAATGTGAGGAGATGACCGACTTGTGAGATTATGGGTAATCGTCCTGGTCCACCTTCTCGTGGTGGGGGTTGTTAACCTGTTGTCTAGCACAACAGGGCGAACAGACCAGGGTGGCTAGGAGAGGAGTGTCTCATCCGCCTAGCTAACGTTTCGAGCGAAACTGTTTCATGATGAAGAAAAGCCATAACTGCACCAGGGTTAAAGCCCCTGCCTTAACTAACCCGCCAGATCAGCCTGTGGTCCAGCGTCAAGCTAGGAAAAATGAAGCGACATCTTTAAAGCCAACCGCAGGCCAAACTGCAAATGGAAGGGATGCTGCTGATGAGCCACAGAGAAGAGAGGCCCTACTAACAACGAAAAAACAAATAGGTATAGGAACATGGAACGTCCGAACCTTGCATCAACCCGGAAGCCTAGACATCCTATTGCACCAACTAAAAGGCTTCAAGTGGGAAATCATCGGACTTTCAGAAACCCACTGGACAGATATGGGTGAATTTGTACATGACGGTTACAAGATCCTATGTGCAGGCAAGGACATTATACACAGGGAAGGAGTTGCACTTGTCCTAAGCAGAACAGCGCAGAACGCCCTGCTTGGATATAATCCAATCTCCCCTAGACTGATTACCGCATGATTTCAAGTACAATCGGGAACGCTAACAGTCATCCAAGTCTACGCTCCAAATATGGCACAAAGTGAAGAGGTCACTGATGAGTTCTACAATTTGTTGCAGACCACAATTGACAAAACACCGAGTAAAGACATTTTGATGATAATGGGAGATCTTAATGCAAAAGTGGGAAGAGACTTCAACCAATGGAACCAGGTGATTGGACAACATGGACTGGGGGAAGCCAATGCCAGGGGAGAAAAACTCCTCAATTTTTGTGCAGCAAACGACCTCATTATCACAAACACAATGTTTAAACAGAAGAAGGAAAGTAGGCAGTGGACCTGGGAATCACCTGACCAAAAGACGTACAACAAAATTGACTTCATCATGATTAGTGGCAGATGGAAAAGCTCAGTAAGCAACTCCAGAAGTTTTCCTAGCGCCGATGTGGGTTCAGATCACCAGCTGGTAATCGCCAATCTACGACTGAAATTCAAATCGAAACCAAGAGTAGAATTCCCCAAGAAATATGATGTATTCAAACTCAAAAATCATGAAACAAGAGCAGCATATGAGATTGAAATAGGCGGAAGATTTGCACCACTACTAAATGAACATGACACAGATGTAGAAGCATTATGGGAAGAAGTGAAAACAGCTGTCAATGAATCTTCACAGAAAATACTGGGACATCAGAAATCCAAACAACAAGATCCCTGGATTAGCGAAGAGGTTCTACAACTTAGTGATGAACGGAAGAAAGCGAAACAGGACAAGATAAATGACCCAAACAAGAAACCAAGATACAACTTCCTTAATAGAGAGATTAGAAGAAAAACCAAGGAATGTAAAGATAAATGGCTGAAAGATCTTTGCAAGAAGGTAGAAAACTCTCACCAAACTGCCAAGACAAAAGCTGTTTACACAACAATTAAGCAAATCTCAAAGAAACCCAGTATCAGAATGCAGACAATTAAAAGCAAAGAGGGACATGTCTTGACGGAGATGACTGACGTAAAGGATAGATGGAAGGAAAATTATCAAGAACTATACAACAGCCAGAACCCTGTAGACGAAGAGCAAACAAACATACCATTAATGCCCAACCTTGATCCTGTGCCAGATATTCTTCGGGAAGAAGTAGAGAGGGCCGTAAGGAAACTTACAGATGGAAAGACACCAGGCTACGACCGCATATCAGGGGAAGAATTCAAAGCAGCCGGCGAGACGGGCATCGATGTACTACTTAAGCTGTGCAACATGATATGGCATGAGGAAACATTCCCGTCGGACTGGGGAAAGGAAATCATAATCCCAATCTTTAAGAAAAAAGACAAGCTAGACTGCGGAAATTATCGAGGCATTAGCTTATTGAGCCACGCAGGGAAAGTTTTCAGCTTAATACTCCAGCAGAGGATCCTAAAGAAAACAGAGGAAATTCTCTCTGAAGCACAAGCCGGCTTCCGCCCAGGAAGATCAACTATTGACCAACTCTTCAGCCTCAGACTTATCATTGAGAAACACCTTGAGAGGAACCAAGACCTGTACCTATGCTACATTGACTATCAGAAGGCATTCGACTCAGTATGGCAAGAAGGACTCTGGAAAGCGATGGAATTTTTTGGATACTCTTCCAAATACATTAGCCTCCTTCAAGCGCTATACAAACAATCCAGCAGTGCTGTACGAGTGAATGGGGAAATAACAGACTGGTTCCAATCATCAGTAGGGGTACGGCAAGGATGTGTACTATCCCCTCAACTTTTCAATATCCTCCTAGAAGTTGTGATGCTCTATTCCACCTATGACACGCCGATCGGAGTAGAGATCCAGGGACACAGAATCAACAATCTAAGATTTGCAGACGACATCGTCTTGATTGCAGACACTGAGGGAAATCTACAAGCCCTAGTAGATGAAGTCAACAGAAGAAGTTCAAACTTTGGCCTGAAACTCAACATCAACAAAACTGAAGTGCAAGTAATTAGTAAGCAGCCACATTTAATTGATATTAGGATAAATGGAGAAAAACTTAAACAAGCTGAGAAGTTTATTTACTTGGGAGGGACAATCTCACAAACAGGATCCTGTTCAGAAGAGGTTCAAAACCGCATTGGAAAGGCAATCGGAGCATTCCAGGCCCTTAACCAAATCTGGTCATCAAAGCCAAAGGACATACGCTGCACAACGAAAGTAGAACTTTATAAAGTGCTTGTGCTGTCCATCCTCCTCTATGGTGCTGAAACCTGGACCCTTAAAAAAGATTGATGCCAATAGACTACACACTTTTGAGATGTCATGCCTCAGGAGAATCATGGGAGTTACCAGACTAGACAGGCTAAGGAACACATTCATTCGGAACAACCTAAATATGGAAGAAACAATCACTGATAAAGTCACTACCAAAAGATTGAGATACTTTGGACATGTCAATCGAATGGACCCCCAAAGATACCCACAAATACTCCTCAACGGTAGAATACATGGGAACCGACCAAGAGGAAGACCAGCCAAAAAGTGGACAGATGGTGTAAAAGAGGACTGCGCTACTAGACGCATACATTCCCTAACTCAAGCCAAAAGATTGACCGAAGATAGGAAGATGTGGCAAGCCATCGTGAAACAGAAGCCATCACACATCCAGGCGATGGTGTGGACCACACAACACTACATTGTAATGCTGCGCTATACGGGAACAATGTGGGACAGTACAAAAAAAGTTTGTCAAAATTTCACACAAAATTATTATCTTAAATTCAACAAAATCAATCATGACTGGACCTAAAAATGATACAAGTGTTATATGAACTTACCAAAATGGTCCAAATTATTCTTCAAATGTCGAAAAAAATGGAAAATCTGCAGTTTTGGAAAATAAAAAGACTGAGAAAATCTCAGTCGTGATCCCTCTCGAAAGTGTTGCTGCTATCTGGATGACTGTCATGTATTTCCCGCAAGCTTCCCACACCACACGTGTTACCGTATCCGAATTCTGACACGGCGTATCCGAATTCTGATACGGCGTATCCGAAATCGGATACGGCGGGCATGCTTGCAGATCGCGAGTTGGCTTGTTTTGGACAATAATAAGCGGCCTCCGCATGTTGCGGGCGGGCTTTCTTTGTTTACGATGGGACATCGAGCAGGAAGAGAAAGAAATGGAACTTATATGACGATTTTTGTAAGTATGACTTATCATTTTGAAAATGAAATTTTGTACAATAAATCATAAAATCAGCTTCAATCTAGGTATGCAATGTTTTACTTTAGATATGCTGTTCTTTTCTCTCTGTTTGTAGTTCAAATTGTGTCCCGTAGATTTTTACCACTGTGAGCAGTAAATGGTCCATCAGGACCATTTACAATACATTGTAGATGTGGTGTGGACGGCATAAGTCAAGTAAGTCATTACTAATTGGAAAGGTTTGAGGCACAGAGACCAAGAAGTCTAATGGACAGCATCTCTGACTCTGTGACGAAAAATTTAAATTCTTTTAACATTTATTTAATTTGTTTCCTCTCATTAAATTATCGAGGGTGGATTGACCTTTCAGTTTCAGCATGGCTGATTTCCAAAGGGGTCAACACTCCAAATTACAGACAAAAATTTAAACAAATATGAAACAATGATTTTGCACGAGTTGCTGAGTTCTGGTCCCCTACCAACCAAGTTCTGCGAAAAACTTCTGCGTCGATACTCAGCAGGATCCATAAATATAAATGAGGATAAAATGCAGAGGAACAAATAAACAAAACAAAACAATACAAAAAAAAGCACAAACATACAACAATTCAAACAAAAGCGAGCTCTCGGCTTAATTGCCGAGGGCAGGAAATGCTTCCCGAGGCTGAAGGCTGCCAGTGAGAGTGCTAGTTAACAAGTGTGGCGTAGCGTGTAGCTGCTCTCACCAGCAGGGCCACCTATACCGTTTGTGTATAGCATACAGAATCACATTGCCGTAGTGCGTTATTTTTTCGCTCGGCGGGGCAATTGATTGTGTGAGGGGTGTTGGCGAATTCACTTTGACCCAGTTGACAATGAGTTGTTAATGATTACGACCGGACGCTAGCGGTTATAGAACAATGGTACCACGTAGTGTGCGAGGTCATGTGTAACATACAAAGTATTTTACACATGACAGAACAGGTATGGCTGCTCAGGCAAGACACACTTCATCACTTGTGACATTGTGTTGTAGCTTTTAGTTTTGTTGGACTGTCTACTGATGTACGCGATCAACTACCATCGATACATCTACTCTCTCTATGACTCTAGCTCTCATAAACACTCTCATTAACGTGCATTATTAAAAAGTAAATAGACTTTAGTCTTCACAAGATTACAAATACAACTAGTATGGTATTGGGTCCTATTACCGGATACCATTTCTTTACGCCATGAAAACGATCAACATGAAGAACAGAGATATGAATAAAACACAAATAAGTGATCTATATATTCTCAAGATAAAGAATTGATGACTTATTTCGTAGAAAAAAGCGGCAAACTTACGCAAATTGAACTTTTACGGCACCCTTTCAAGAAAGCAGATTTTTTGTAGCGCACAAACCGGGTTGTATTAACCGGACGCACCAAACGTGAATGTTTTGCATGGGAATGTCATTGACATGCGCGCTGCCACTGGTGCGCGGCAAAGCGCGCGTATAACGCCTCAGGGCGCTTATTTTCTTCGGGAAATGGTGGAAAATGTTTGCTAAACATCCATTTATTATCCTCCGTTAATGCCGACTTTCAAATTCAACTTTCAAAATTCGAACGTTTTTCCTATTGGAATTTGCATGTACGGTAATACAACCCGTTCGGTATTGCAACCCCTTGCTATACTAGTACAAGTACAAGGCATTGAAAATTCCAACACAAAATTATGCACATGGGACTACGACTTGCCTGTTCACTCTTGAAGATGTAGCAGAAAACTTGGGAAAACAAGTGTATCACTCCATAAAATTTATTTCATTTTACTGCAAGTAAGCATCACAATACTGAGAGTAAATATTGCAAACATTCGAGCTTATGAAATGGTCAAAATAAGTTGATTAAGATAAATTTACTTACCGATTTGACTCTTGCCCTGTCAATTTAAAGGTCTTTCAGCTTCGTGCATCTAATTAATGCTTTCGACCAATCAAGTGGGATCTTAGAAACTCCGCTGTTGTTTCGTCCAATCAACGTCTTTGTGACATAGGCCGTCACGTGCACGTCATGTGATAAGCGAGCGGAAAATACAAAAATAGAAAGATCGCCCTACTAACTACTTTTTCAACGAACTATCGGAGAAAAACTTGTATTTTTGCACAAAACACCAACAGACTTTCACAGTTTGAGATTATTTCTAAACGTCATAATCATGAAGCTGTTGTACATAAGTTTGTTGTTTTTCCTTGTACTCTTCGTTCACGATACCAGCGCGTTTTTTTCCTGGATATTTGGAGGACGATCTTCGCAGGAAAGCCAAGGTGACGAGGGAGCAGATTCGGCCGTGTCTGCCGGGCGAGTGCCCTTTGAGATGAAGACTGCCGACGAGAAGTTTCTATTGACAGGAAAGGAATTGATGGCGGGTCTATCAGAGTTGGATGTCTGTCATCATACGGTAATGAGATAATGTTTGGGAACTCTCAACTTCAGTTATGATTGCATATGCCATTAGTTTGTTAGGGCACATTATTAATTCACATACATTAAAAACATTTTACATGATATTTATGATTTCAATTTACATGAATGTCTTGTGTTTTATGAAATAAAAAAATTAACAAAACAAATTGAAGTTTGATAATACATTTTTATGCACTCATTATGCATCATATGCATGACTAAAACTAAGAACCCATGCTCTATGCAATTTGTAAAGCGCATTGGTTCTTTTAGTCATATCATGTGGGCACGCCTTCGAAGTCGAGAATGCCAAATTATTTCTCAATAATAATAATTAATATCTTCTTGTCTTGATTTCCAATTTTTCTGTCTTCCAATTAATTGTTTAGCTTAATGAAATATGTTGTTATTGCACCCTAGGGTCACTCTCATAGGCAGGCTGCAGTAAACAAATTTGTGAGACTGGCAAAAATCATAAAATCATTTCTAGCTAAAATCTCACCAATTAATCAAACTTAACATAACAGGGGGTTAGAATTGAATATAATTTAAAACTTACATGAGCTTTCCAATGTCAGAAGCACTTTAAATTCCAGTTTTTAAATTATTTGATCTATGACTTGAAGCTCCAATCTGAGCTTGAGCTTTCTGACTGTGCAGCCCTCAATCACAGGTTTTAGAACAGTTGTTTACATGTTTAGGCTTGTCTGCCAGCCAGTATTATCAAAAGGCTGAAGGGATTATTTCAGAGATTAGTGTCTGAATGACCTAACTGACAATGGGTTCTGCAAAGTACTCTGACTTGTACTATTTGCAGGGGTGCAGCATTTCAATAGGTGTCTGGACAAGACAATAGTCAATACATGTGGCTTTTGTATCGCATTCCAAAGTATATAACAATGAATATAGGTCAATTTGTGACTCTAAGGAATTCTTTACAACCAGCTTTGAACAGATTAACACAATGATTCAATGAAGGCATGCTATAATTGTTTGTTGAACAAAGGCCAAAGCAATTATGCAATTTATACAGACATACACAGCATCAAATTGATCAATAGTGTGAAAAACATCTAGTTTTAAGGCTAGGTAGACAGGGGATTTCCCCAGTGTTTACTTGGACAATGAAGGCAGTTGACTATCAGGCTTTTTTCAAGGCAATGGAGTAAGGGGTTAATGCAGCATGCTGTTAACCCCTTGTCTTGTAGGGGTGTTGTTATTGGGCCTAAGGCTAAGGTACATATATCTTGTAATCACTCATAGTCATAATCCAGTGCTGCTTTGTAATATTGTATTATTTGTAAAATTATTGCCTTTTGATTTTAATTTTTGTAATGCATTCAGGATTCAGCTCAGTTTTGTATACATAATTGCCAGCCTTGCAATAATATAACCATTTCAATTAAATTCTTTTTCTGTACCGTATATACATGATGTATATAGTGCAGACTTCATGAATGAAAATTAGCGCACTGTGTGGTGCACACTCGGTCTACGATGAATAAGATCAAGCAAAACAAAAACAATTTATTCAAACGAGTCAATGGGTTACAACTTACAGTGTAACTACTAGTCTATTGGAAATTTTCTAGTCAAACAAAGACCTAGAAGAAATATCAGAGCCAGAGAGTTCACTGGCTTTGAAACCCAAAATATATTAGAAAGACAGATAACAAATAATCATAAGTGTTACATTGTTAGGCATTGCAAAACAGAACTCAAACATTCATATTTTGTACAAACTACGCTGGCCTGGAACCAACTCCCGAACGAAGTGGTAGACAGCTCATCACCAGAGGTGTTCCGCAACAAGATCGGCAAGAGTCACCTACGTTACGACTAGCTAAACTAGCGCCCTCTCCTAATCCGGTGCACTATACCATACCAGGTCCTGCACTGTAAAACATCCAGATCCAGGGAGAGCTACAGAGTAAATGACTGCATACTTGAGATTGTGAAATGTCTTCTCTCATCATTTACATCAGAATACAGCGGCTTACAGCCTGGGGCTCAGGGCAACTTAGTCTTAGCCCACCAAATGCCCAAAAGAGCCCCACGAAAATCATAAATTTGCACATAGTTCAAACTTCAAAGCAAAACAATTTTGTTTAGTGCTATTTGATGCAGGTCAAAGCTTCAAAACTATTATATAATTATAATTTTTTTCTTCTCTTGAATGCAGGTAGTTTACCATCTGAAAGCAACATGCCAGGAGATGACGGAGGAAGAACTGGCCAAGCTGGGAGTCCGTCTTCTCAACTGTCAGTCGCAGGCAGAGGGACGGCCTACCTACACATGCTCTGATGAAATGGTAAATTTGCTATAATCATGAGATTTTTGTTTATATAATGTGTATACATGTATATTTTAAAAATTAAAATGCATCATTTAAAAAAAATTGTTTCACTAAACCCATAATTCATGCCATGGAGAAGGTTAATACCTCTACTCTAGGGATAAAAAAAAAGGTTACATTTGGTGAAAAAGAAATAATTTTATAAAATATGGTTTTTTAACTATTTGGCCATAATACAGCACTTGGTACAAATGTTCATTTGTCTACAATCGTTATTAACTTCTTCTTTTGATTATGGATACTTGTATAATGTGGTAAAAATGCTCACATTTAACATTATTTTGTGCCAAAACTTAGAGTTAGACTGTTGCCTAATGCACGAGCCAAATGGACCCCAACACATGGAATGCCTACCACATAGTGAGCAACAGAGCCAGGTGTCGTGTGCTATGCAGTGAGGCAGCAACAGTTCCAGAGGCAGACACAGTTTGCAGTCAACCAGCTTGCAGTAGGGGCTAAAGTTATACAAATATGTTATATTTTTATCATTATTTTGTGCTCTAATGTAGACTGTTGCTGAATGCACAAGCCAAATGGACCCCATCACGTGGAATGCCTACCACATAGTGAGCAACAGAGCCAGGTCGGTGTGCTACGCAGTGAGGCAGCAACAGTTCCAGAGGCAGACGCAGTTTGCAGTCAACCAGCTCGCAATGAGCGCAGAAGGGCAGCTGCATCTCATGGAAAACCTGAAGGTATCTAGAACTTTAAAGGGGAATTCCACCCCAGAAATGTGATGTTTGCTATAAAATGAAGTGAATATGAAGAATCATGATCGAAAATCTGAGCCAAAACGGTAGAGCAATAAAAAAGTTATGACAGGATGAACTTTGCTCCGATTTTTAGTATCGTTCGCAATTGCTATCGATCGTGACGTCACTTGCGAGCTGCAGCCATTTTGACTTCTACATGGAAATTTTACAAAATTTAAATTTTCTTCATAACAAAGCAAATTTATGAGCTTACACATTCCAAAGAGGTTGGCCCATCAATATTCTTCTATGAATTCGTGAAAACAAGCAGAGAAAATTTAATTTTTAGCAACGAAAATGAGAAATAAGTGTATTTTCATGTACTAAAGCCATGGCGAGTTGCTCGTCAATGATGTTGCATATGGCGGCAATTTTGAAACGATCGCTCATTACTACATGATGTTCAAATAGGTATAACTCCCGTGTTTCTTGTCCGATTTTGATCAAATTTTCACCAAGTATGCCTCTTATTCTGCTTATTCAAATAACGGATGGTTTTATCAGGCCCGGAATACCCCTTTAACAAACAAGTATTACATACAAGATATTGGATTTTCCATCGAGGCTGAAATCTCTTGTGCGGGTTAAATTTAATTTTTCCCTTATCAGGCCGGGTTATTTTGGCTAGATGCTATAGCCGGGTGGGGGGGGGGGGGGGGGGCTGATCTGAGATCTCGGCCAACGAATGTGCAGCGCCAACACAATTTTGCACACAGATAGTTTGGGACAAATTGTATCAAATACTGCTGAATTATTTTAATAAAGAAAACAATTAAATTTAAATTATCATCAATTGATTATGCAAAACTCTTGATTTTTCTATAAAATTTGCGCAAGGTGTCAATGAAAAACTCATGAAGCGGTGCGGCATGATGATTGATAAGTGTATTGCAGAATTATCGCGCAAAACATTGAGGGGGCGCGGATACTGCGGTTCTAATTTTGAGTCACACATTTCCAGAGATATTAGTATTTCCATATAATTTTTCCATGTTTGACCTATTCAAGACTATTTCAGAGTGGTTCCTTCTTGATATATACATTGATGAACATTTTAGGGACCAGTACATGAAGGGGCCAAATTAAAGAAATGGTATGGTTTCTTTAAATACTTTTCACATAGAACGGTCAAGACGAGTTGAGCTCTGTGGCTACTGATACTCTGCATACCATCTCAGAGGGACAAGAGAAGCTGGTCAAGACGCAAGAGATGCTCGGGGTCTCCCAGTCCCGTCTCAAAATGACCGTCGAGAGCAACATCCGCGATCTGACCAGGGAAAAGGCACTGATAGCGGCTGGACATCAGGAGTTAGCTACGATGACAGGGGAAATAAGACATCAGCTTGGTAAATAAATAAAACCCAACCTGTTGAATTTACCTCGTTGTATCAGAGCTTTAAAAAACCAAGACATTTATCATAATGTTTCATGTTGTTTCAAATGTTGGAAATACTTGCGATTGAAACAAAAGTCTAAGATTTACAATTAATGCAAAAACTATGGTGGTGAATTACATTGAATTACACTCAAAATTGCTCTAGAGACCACCTGTATACAAAGTCCACTTGTCTATAAAGATCACTTATGTTGACTCCTAAGGAAACATTTTGCATGTGAATGGACCTGTCTGTAAAGCCACTTGCTGAAATATAGCCCACTTTTTCTGTCTCCCTTGGGTGGCATATGGACAGGTCTTACTGTGCATATATACCTGAAGTGGCCAAAGCGGCAATGCCTGAACCAAATGCGGACGAGAATGGGTCGGTGTAAGGTCAACATCGCAAGATGGGGCTATACCCAGGGCTCCACACTCACCTTTTTAGTCAGTGGCCCGGTCAGGACAGTGAAATAGTTTCTTCCCCTATTCTGGTGGCCCAAAAGAAAATTTACTGGCCCCTAAATTGTATTTCACGAGTAAGCTTTTTACTATTCAGAATATCACTCTTTCCTAATCAAACCTGTGATTACAGATGAAGCACGACATAAAAGAAAACAAGATTTTTTAATTTTGTCGATGTCGGGTTGAAAATCTGCTTGCCCGATCGGGCCACCAAAATATGACTTTTATACATTTTGCTGGCCCCAAGTGCAATTTCACTGGCCCTGGGCCAGCGGGCCAGTGCGAGTGTCAAGCCTTGCTATACCCCTGAAGAAGATACTCTCTGCAACTGCAGAGAGACTCAGACGATGGACCACATATTGCAGTGCGGTGGGACGGATTGCAACGAGACGGCCATCGCAGCCATCGAGCGATGGAAGAACTTAATTTAATAGGAACTTGACTCTTGATCTAATTAATTAAGGAGACACAAACAAACAAACTGTGCAAATAATGTTCATGAGTAGGGACGTTTGTTTTTGTATAAGAAGTATCATTTCTTCTTTTTTCTTTTTAATACAGATGCAGCCACTCAGCAACTCCTGGATCAGGACCTAGACCAGACCAGCAAGCACCAGGAACTGATGGAGGACCTTTCTAGCCTAAGTCTGCTAGCCAAGGATGTCTGGAGCAAGCTAGGTTTGTCAATTAAATTATTTCTTGTTAATGATCAAAGGAAAATCCCGGGGGGTTCTGTCCTCATAGAAAGGGGGGTATCATGCGTGACCAAGGACTTGCCAAAAGCACCCTAAACGAGTATTTGCGTGGTGCAAAATATACACCCTAAGTAAGTATGATTATCGGTAATTTGATACCCTAAGCAAGTAATCATTTTTTGTAAACCCCTAAGCAAGTATTATTGATACCCTAAGCAAGTAATCAATTTTTTGTAACCCCCTAAGCAAGTCATAACTATATTTGATACCCTAAGCAAGTAATATTTTTTTGTAAACCCCTATTAAAAGCAAGTGATAACTATTTTTGATACCCTAAGCAAGTAAGCTGAGTTTTTGAGACCCTAAACAAGTAATTCATCTTTTTGAGACCCTAAACAAGTATTTTATCAACCTAAAAAAGATACCCTTTTTGAGACCCTATTCGAGATACTCGAGTATCTCGCCTGATCGTAAAAAACCACCCTAATTACTCATTTTCTTGGTCACGCATGATACCCCCCTTTCAATGAGGACAGACCCCCCCGGGAGGAAAATACATTATTGGGAGGGGGGTGCAAATACATTTTCTGTTTGGGCAAGTAAAATCTGAAAATCCATGAATGTACTTGCCTGAATGGGCAAGTAGAAAATAAAGTTAGTGTGGAGGCTTGCCTACGCTCCTGTATCAAGACCAAGACCAGTCCAGCTAGCACCAATAACTGATGGAGAACCTATCTAGTCTAAGCCTGCTAGCCAAGGATATATGGAGCAAACTAGGTTTTAAATTAAGATATTTCTTGTTAATAATCTAAAAAAAAAAAATAACCTAAGCTCCAACTTTTTGCCTTCTGGCCAAGTCAAGCGGGTAAAAAAAACAAATTCTCATTTGGGGGGCCCAAAACCTGAATTTGGTGGCCCCAAACAAAGAAACAACATTAATATACTGTTATATTTGGTTGCAATTCTGGCAAGCAGTATTTAGCATTATGACTTTTTAGGGGCATTGTTATATTTGTTTGCTTTATCGTTCAATTACTTTCTAGACAAAAACATGGACTACATGCATGCGTACCAAGAAGAAACTACCCAGCACTACCACCAGACCCTTGACAACCTCAAGAAGATGAACGACACAATCAGCTACCTGCTTCACGTCATGCACGACATGCAGACTGAGATAAACGAGCAGCTCGGATGGGTCACAACACTACTCCAGTTTACTGGTGAGTGGCGAGCTTTCATTTATTATAAGTTTAAACTAGTTGATAGAGATGAAAGTTATACATGGATTTGAAATCTAATGAAAAGGGATTGACACAGTAAGCTTCCTGCTTCACGTCATGCACAATATCATATGCGGACTGAGATCAATGAACAACTGGGATGGGTCACAAAACTACTCCAGTTTACTGGTGAGTGGCGAGCTTTCATTAATTATAAGTTTAAACTAGTTGATAGGGATGAAGTTATACATGGATTTGAAAGCTAATGAAAAAGGATCAACACAATCAGATGTCTGATGCAGACAGAGATCAACAAACCGCTGAGATGAAAACAACAGATGAACATCAGCTATTGAGATGGTTCACACAACTACTCCAATTTACTGGTAAACTTTCTTTGTTCAAACCTTTCGGCATTACAATGAATCAAAATCTGATGAAAAATGAATAAAAATCGGCTACCGAAGAAAATAAAATGAACAATGCTATCGGCTAACTGCTTCACATCATGCACAATATGCAAACTGAGATCAACAGATAGGATGGGTCACGAAACTACTCCAGTTTACTGGTAAGTGGCAAGCTTTCATTAGTTGTATTTTAATGTTAAACTATGAGTAGTTAGAGGTGATCATAGTTATACAAGGAGTTAAACATCAAATGAAAAAGGAATGATGAAATCAGCTAACCTCTGCAAGTCCCCAGTTTCACACTGGATGTCCCTTGCAATGCAGTCCATGATTTAGTTCAAAGGTCTCCTCCTCTTTTTATATAGTTGTATCGATTTATTTTAGTGACAACATTCTCTTTTGATTCCATCAGGAGAAAACATGGCGCTCTTGGTCACCTGCACCCTCCACGCTTTCTACTTCTTCTTTGCGGCCGCCCTGAGCACCTTTCTCCACACACCGTTCTTCTCCCGTGTTGTGCTGCTGCTTGTCGTACCACTCAATGCCGCAGCAGAGATACAGCAGGGCACCAGTCTCAACTTTCCCTCCCTGTCCTTCTTCATCGTTACCGTGGCGATTGGTGAGTGAGAAATATGAAGAGTTTATATATATGCAAAACACGATATACACCATTTTTTTTCATTTTATAGATAGATTTTATCCAACACAAAATATTGGCTTAGAATGATACCTTACTAATTGTATATTTTTGAAGATATGATTTAAAGGGTCACACGTTTTCTTATTATTTGCAACGTATTTGCTGTAGGTTTAAACACACTTATCTCAAATTGGTAAAATATGAAGTAAAAGATTCTGTAAACATGCGTAGGGTTGATTAACGTCATTGATGAGTAATTCATATGTTTTTTTCCCCTAGCCAACTGGATGTTACTGTGGGTGAAATCTCTGAGGCTTGGAGGAAGAGCAGTGGAGGAGACCAGACCCAGAACCCTGTACTTGCCTGACATATCCCGCATTCCAGGGTAAGTGAACAAAATTAATTACAGTGAAACCTCATTATAGATAGATAGATAGATAGATAGATAGATAGATAGATAGATAGATAGATAGATAGATAGATAGATAGATAGAAAGATAGATAGATAGATAGATAGATAGATAGATAGATAGATAGATAGAAAGATAGATAGTTCTTGCCTGACATAGCTCACATTCCAGGGTAAGTGAACAAAAACAGTACAGTCAAACCTCATTATAACAAGCACCTTGAGCCCATTGAATTTATCTCATTATATCAGATATCTCAATGTATCAAGCATGGGCGTCGATCTGTAAAATTGATACCTATTGTTAAGGGGGGAGGGTGATCTATTCATTCATCCCCCGATGAACAATATGTATTACGTAAGGATCGGTGCCCATGGTATCAGGGCTAGAAATAATAGAATACACGTACATAGAACCTGGTCCTTACATCAGGAACCTCATTAGGACTGAACTTTGTTATGAAGAGGTTCCACTGCATATCTATACCCCTTGACTACGGGAACCGGGTGGGTTGCATATAAAATGCGAAGGGAAAGGGTTAAAGAGACATTAGAGATTTTGCACTTTTTGATAATTTGTTTGCAGTAAACAAATGCACAGGGACTCGTGTTGGTTTAGCCGGCCACATGCTAAAAAGAGCCCTCCCCCCAGAATCAGTTCTGTCAATTTGCAAGTTTACTTTGGAGGTTGATGCAAAACAAATTTTAGATTGCTATTTTCTAGCAGGTGAGCTTGAATAGTGGCTCACGAAAAAAAAAATTGATTTATTTTTTCCCCCCTGACTGTTTGTTGTAATGTCCTGTAGTTTGCTGCAAAATTACTGTGCATTATTATTTTATTTCTTATATCATTTGTGATTGCTAAGCCTTTTTGTCTTTATGAATTTATTTATCTGTTCCACATTATTTGTTAATTAACCCATTCAGGACTTGTTTAATTTGCTATAACATGTATTCTCTCCATCTAGACCCAAGCCCAAATATTTTTGGGACCAGTCCTGAATGGATTAACAGGCATATTTCTTATATCATTTGTGAAAATGTGATTGTTAGGCCTTTTTGTCTTCATTCCTTTCACTGGCAAGCTACATTATAATATAAAATGAAATAAAGAAACGATGGTGAGGGATGACTTGAAAGTATGTGTAAAATTTTAATGTGAAATATTTTCAGGCATTTTAAAGGTAGTTCGGATTCGTTAATCATATGCGCAGTTCCATCTTGCGAATGCTATGTGCATGATGCAAAAATACACACTGGCTCACTCTTATGCACACGTGCGCAGAAACTAGCCTAGTTCAAAATGGCGACCCGCTGTGTAGCATCCCCATGCATGCTGATCTTTTAAGCCATTTTCTCTTCAGGTTCCCACAGACAAATTCAACGTACGACTCGACCTTCGTCAGTGATGGTAGCTCAACTAGCAAAGTTCAAAATGATGATCTTTTAAATCTGTTTCTATTCAGATCTCCACAGGCAAATTCAACGTACGATTCAACATTCGTCAGTGATGGTAGCTTAACTAGCAAAGTTCAAAATGATGATCTTTTTAATCTGTTTCTATTCAGGTCTCCGAAGGGAGATTCAACATACGACTCAACCTCCGTCAGTGATGGTAGCTCAACTAGCAAAGTTTGAAATGATGATCTTTTAAACCCGTTTCTATTCAGGTCTCCAAAGGCAGATTCAACATACGACTCAACATTTGTTAGTGATGGTAGTTCAACTAGCAAAGTTCAAAATGATGATCTTTTTAATTTGTTTCTATTCAGGTCTCCGAAGGGAGATTCAACATACGACTCAACCTCCGTCAGTGATGGTAGCTCAACTAGCAAAGTTCAAAATGATGATCTTTTTAATCTGTTTCTATTCAGGTCTCCAAAGGGAGATTCAACATACGACTCAACATTCGTCAGTGATGGTAGCTCAACTAGCAAAGTTCAAAATGATGATCTTTTAAATCTGTTTCTATTCAGGTCTCTGCAAGCAGATTCAACATACGATTCAACATTTGTTAGTGATGGTAGCTCAACTAGCAAAGTTCAAAATGATGATCTTTTTAATCTGTTTCTATTCAGGTCTCCGAAGGGAGATTCAACATACGACTCAACCTCCGTCAGTGATGGTAGCTCAACTAGCAAAGTTCAAAATGATGATCTTTTAAATCCGTTTCTATTCAGGTCTCCACAGGCAGATTCAACGTACGATTCAACATTCGTCAGTGATGGTAGCTCAACTAGCAAAGTTCAAAATGATGATCTTTTAAACCTGTTTCTATTCAGATCTCCGCATGCAGATTCATCATACGACTCGACCTTCGTCAGTGATGGCAGCTCCTCCAGCTCTCAGAGGAGACTGCATTCTACTGGCTATACCAGCATGCTGAGCGACACTGCCACCAGTTTCTCTTCCATCTTTATGGTGAGTTATTTCTTTGTCTTGTTAATTATGATGGCGTTGGTGATTGTGGTGGTTATGGTGGTGGTGATGATGATGATGATGGTGATAGTGATGATGATGATGATGGCGGTGGTGGTGGTGGTGGTGATAGTGATGATGATAGTGTTGATGTTGGTGGTGGTGATTATGATGATGATGATGATATTGATGGTGATGGTAGTGATGATGATGATGATGGTAGTGATGATGATGATGATGATGATAATGATGGTGATGATTATGATGATGATGATGATGGTGATGATGATAATGATGATGATAATGATGATGGTGGTGGTGGTGGTGGTGGTGATGATGATCGTGATGACGATCTTGATGATGATGACGACAATGATAGTGATGATGATGTTGTCATATTTATGACACACATATTACGTATGTCTCCTCTTTGATATGCTGTTAGAAATTGAAAGTACAATATAAGGTAAATTTAGCATTCTTTATCACATTACATATTCTCCATTGACCCCTGTTTGGGACTTTGATCTGAATACTGTAGGTTAACTTTTCTGAAAAAGTCTGCTAAAAATATGCTCAGTATGCTGTACAACCTGGGACAAAATTATGCTTGGAAAATGTGGCAGCTAATAACAAATTGTTGTTAAAAATGTGCAATAATGATTTTTTTTCCCCAAATAGGGCTTGAGCAAGAGGAAGGATGCAATCGCTGGCGGAGATTTTAAAACAAGGAGAATCACGGAGGAAGAGGAGGAAGAACATGACTCAGACACGGATGATAGCGCTGATTCGGACTGGAACACCATGGAAACGCAATCGGAAAGGTAGAAATTAAGAGTTTATTATATGTGCAAAAACTGATAAACTGCTTTTGTTTGTCACTTTTAAGATAAACGTACCATCGTATTACACAAAATATTGTCTTGTAAATACTAGCAACGTATATTTGTCAAGGTATGATACAAAGAATCATACATTTTTTTTTTCTCAGGGTGGAATTCTCATCAAAAGGTTAAATTTAGCTCGGGTTAAATTTAACCCACCACTTTATGGAGCGCCGCATGGCAAACAATGCGCGTTTACTTCTAAATGCGCGCTTGTTGGTAGATTTGCGCACTCATCCTTCACAAACGCCAAACAAAATCTATAAATAAACCATTGCGCCTGGCGCTTATTTTCACGCTAAACTGGCAGCAAGAAAGTATGACAAAAAGTTTGAAGAAAGTTGATGATTATTGTTGATTTTGCCAGATTTATTTGATTTTTCATCTGAATGATATGGACTAATTTTGCGGGGAAACCTCTATACGTCCGCTGTTGAAACCGAGTGTAGAAAGCGCTTATTGAATGAAGGAAAACGTTAAGGGATACCATGGTGGCAAAGCATTAATTACCAAGCTTTCCATAAAACAGTGGGCTAAATTTAACCCACTTCTGATGTAAAACGACGCGAATGATGCGTTTTAGCACCATGCTATTAAATTTAACCTGTTGATGAGAATTCCACCCTCATTGTTTCTCTAGAGGTTTAATCGCAATTATCTTGAATTGATGCACTGACCACGGGAAAATGAAAAGTTTGATCCATTGCAACAACCCTTCTTTTTTTAGGTAAGCAAAAACGGTAAGAAGAGGAAGACTAGATTATAAGTTCATTAAATATGAAACATTTTTACATTAGTACAGTCAAACCTGTGTATATGTAGGGACCACCTAAGGGAAACAAGAAAAATGGACACTGTATAGACAGGTGACCTCTATAGACAGGTTCTATAACATTGTTTTCCTCTGCAAGGGATCATTTTTGATGGCTATAGACAGGTTGACCACTATAATAGACAGGTGCTTCTACATGTAAGACGGGTTTGACTGTATCTTCTTTATGTGCGTTTGCTACAGGACAATGACGGTGACCAATCTCAGCACGACCATTGACGACATCCGCGACGCTACGCCAGAGCCAACCCCAATGCCTGGTGACCAGTCATCATCAGTGAACCACCTGGATTTCGGCAGCAGCAGCAGCATCAACGTCACGGCGGCCAAGAGGCACCTAGGAGGGGCGCTGGAAGGGGCTCGGGCAGTTGCTACCCCTCACAGCCCAAAGCAGTCCAGAGTTTCCAAGTCTACTCCATCAAGGTAAGCATTACTGATCAATCAAGTTTCTTTGTGAGGTTGAGGGTGAGAATTCAAATATTTTTGCTAAATATTAGAGGGGCTTGGGAAGCTACCCCTTACAGCCCCAAAGCAGTCCAGAGCGTTTAAGCCTACTCCATCAAGGTAATTAACACAACTGTTTAATTCCTTTGTGAGACTGAGGGTGAGGATGCATATATTTTTCCAAAAAGACACCTCTTAGCAGCTCTTGGTAGGACTGAGGTAGCTACCCCTTTATACAGCCCCAAAGCAGTCCAGAGCTTTTAAGCCTACTCCATCAAGGTAAGCACGACTGTTCAATTCAGTCTCTTTTTGTACAGGTGAGGATCAGAGCTTTTAAAACAATCATGGCAAGATACAATTGTTGATAACCAATATGCATCATTCAAATAAAAGAGCAGAAGCTACGAAACATCCCAAAATGTTAAGCATAATTGCATTAAGATTAATAAAGAGATCCATTAACTTCAGAAGGTTTTTCCCTAAAGTGATATTTGAGACTTCAATCATATACCGATATCATTTGATGATTCTTCTCATGAAGTGTGATAGTTTCATTGATCTATAATTGAAAAACATTTCAGAATGTTTTTTGTTTGTCAATTCAATCATGAATAAGGGAGACATTAAAAAGAATATATTCCAATATTCCCTTACCATAAGCCAATCAACACGGTACAAAAGAAATGTGAAAGCTCCTAGTGATTTTGGTTGAATATAACAAAGCTAATGGGTCACTTTAAATAATGGAACTAAGTGCTATTTTCTCTTTACCCCAATTTCATATTTCAGCTCTCGATCATCCTCCCCCAGCCGTCGTCCCTGTGGCCATAAGACAAAGGCAGGTCTTCCCTGTCGCATGACATGCATCAAATAATAGAGCAGAAGTCATGAACTCTCCCAAAATTTTTGACAAATTTTTTAACAAAATAGCACAAAGACTACTGAACCTGACTATGTATGCAATTAAGTGTTGTTTTCTCTTTCCTCCAATTTCAATAATTCAGCTCTCGATCGTCCTCCCCCAGCCGTCGTCCCTGTGGCGGTAAGACGAAGGCGGGTCTTCCCTGTCGCCTGACATGCAGCAAATAAAAGAAGAAAAGCTCTGTACAGTCCCTTAATTTTAAACAAAATTGTACAAAGATTACTGAACCAGATATGCAATTAAGTGTTATTTTCTCTTTCCTCCAATTTCAATATTTCAGCTCTCGATCGTCCTCCCCCAGCCGTCGTCCATGTAGGGGGTAAGATGCAGGCAGATCTTCCCTGTCCCCTGACATGCAGCATATAAAAGAACAAAAGCTCTGTACAGTCCCTTAATTTGTAATACAATTGCACCAAGATTACTGACCTGACTATGTATGCAATTAAGTGTTGTTTTCTCTTTCCTCCAATTTCAATAATTCAGCTCTCGATCGGCCTCCCCCAGCCGTCGTCCCTGTGGCGGTAAGACGAAGGCTGGTCTTCCTTGTCGGCTTCCCTGCGCATCAGGCCAAGATTTCTGCCATCGCCACGTAGGCACTCCACAGAACAGCCCTGGCAATACACCGACCAAGGTTGTCATTAAGACCGAATATTAAAGGGAAATAGGAACATTGTCCAAATCCACAAATATTACTCATCCCTTGTTGTATTCATATTACCAATAGAAGCCCAGTGGAGCAGTGCGAATGGTCGGTGAATTTAGGCCAAATCTCACTGGCGTGCTGATTGCGTGAATGTTCCACCGATATTTCTGAATTTAACAATACTAAGGTTAAGATTTCACCACACAAGCCCTTTTTATGCCTCCGTAACGAAGTTGCTGGAGGCATTATGTTTTCGGGTTGTCCGTCCGTCCGTACGTACAATGTACGTACGTCCCGTTCTCGTGATCGCATTATCTCAAGGACGGATTCTGACCAAACTTGGTACATGTATGTATCTTGGGGAGCCAATGAACTGATTAGATTTTGGGGTCATGAGGTCAAAGGTCACAGAGCTCATTATATATGCAAAAATAGCTCGTGATCGCGTTATCTCAAGAACGAATTGACGGATTCTGACCAAACTTGGTACATGTATATATCTTGGAGAGCCAATGAACTAATTAGATTTTTGGGTCATGAGGTCAAAGGTCAAAAGGTCACAGGGCTCATTATATATGCAAAAATAGCTCGTGATCGTGTTATCTCGAGAACGAATTGACGGATTCTGACCAAACTTGGTACATGTATGTATCTTGGCGAGCCGATGAACTGATTACATTTTGGGGTCATGAGGTCAAAGGTCACAGAGCTCATTATATATGCAAAAATAGCTTGTGATCGCGTTATCTCAATAATGGATTGACGGATTCTGACCAAACTTGGTACATGTATGTATCTTGGGGAGCCAATGAACTGATTAGATTTTGGGGTCATGAGGTCGATCAAAGGTCACACGGCTCATTATACATGCAAACATAGCTTGCAATTGGAAATCTCAAGAACTGAATGTCAGATTTCAATCCAACTTGGTACCTGAATGTATCTTAGGGAGCATGTGTAGTCATTCGATTTTGTGGTCATGAGGTCAAAGGTCAAGGTCACAGGACTCATTTTGTAAAATTATTTCAAGAATCAGTTGACAAATAACCTTCAAACTTGGTACCTATAATTTGAATTTTGGGGAGCTAATAAACTAATAAAATGTTGGGTCATGAGGGCAAATGTCAAGGTCACTTATATATAGCTCATAATTGTGATATGTCAAGATCTGATAGACAGATTACCATCAAAATTGAGTAAACAGAATTAATTATGTGTATGTTAATTTGGGCTTGATGGCGCAATGACGGAGGCATCATTTTCGACTGCGCACAGTCGAAGATCCATCTAGTTTATACTAATTCAACAATATTGATCAATTAGTTTGGTCAATATGGATGTTTGTGGTAACTTTCACAATATTGTTATTTGGCTTTAAAGCAGAATATTAACTTGTTCAATACTGAGCCCTATTCAGGAAAGAATGACTGCCTCTTTACTGTGTCATGATTGCTATGAGAAACACTTGGATAAGCCATGTTTGTTAGTGGTCATTGGGGTGCATGTTTAACTCTTAACGTGCCACGGTTTTTAATTCTCTATGGCATTTGTGTGTATTGTAACTCGCAAAAATGCGAGCTTGGCACTCAAGGAGTTAAAGGGAAGCAAAACACTGGCATTTTTTTTACCATGACTAATAAGTGCATAATTACAGTCACTTATAGTATATATTTCCTCTTGGGTATCACTAAAAATGGAAATACAGTCAAACCTGTCTATAGTGGCCACCCAAGGGAATTCAAGAATAGTGGCCATTGTAGACAGGTGGCCACTATAGACAGGTTCAATAGCACTGTTTTTCCTTTCAGGGGATAACTTTTGATGGCCACTATAGACAGGTTGGCTGCTATAGGCAGGTGGCCGCTAAGACAGGTTTGACTGTAATCAATTTTTTTAGGACCACTATCTATTTTGACTGACATCTGGAGGCTGCCATGTTTTCCATAGGTACATAATTTTGCAACATCATCTGACCATGCACTAACAAAAGCGGGTTATATAACTGATGTTGTTGAGTCAGCTGCTATATGATTCTGTAAGCTTGCCTTTTATAGCTCAATTCAAAACTGATGTGCAGTTTACTTCCTGTGTTTTATGATTTTGTGAACACTTTCTAAGACAGGTAGAAACACTTAGCATTGTATTGTTGGATTATAGTGGATTGTATAATTTGCAATTTTGTATGCCTCCGCAAGAAGTAGCCGGAGGCATTATGTTTTTGGGTTGTCCATCCGTCCGTACGTACGTACGTCCGTCCGTACGTCCCGTTATCCGTGATCTCAAGAACCAATTGACGGATTCTCACCAAACTTGGTTACATGTTTGTATCTTGGGGTGCCAATGATCTGATTAGATTTTGGGGTCATGAGGTCAAAGGTCAAGGTCACAGGACTCAATATATGTGTAATAATGCATCGTTCTCACAAACCGGTTGATGGATTAATTTCAAACTTGTTATGAGTGTACATATCAGGTGGCAATGATCTGAGTAGATTTGGAGGTCATGAGGTCAAAGGTCAAGGTCACAGGACTCAATATATATTCAAAAATGGCTTGTAATGGCAACATTTCAAAAACTGAATGTCAGATTTCTATCAGACTTGGTACCTGAATGTATCATAAAGAGTCAAAGTAGCCATAAAATGTTGATGTCATGAGGTTGAGGTCAAGGTCATAGGACTCATTAAACATGCAAAAAAGCTTGTAATGGCAAAAATGCTCAAGAACTAAATGTCAGATTTCAATCAAACTTGATACCTGAATGTTTCTTAGGAAGCCAATGTAGCCATCAAAGTTTGGGGGTCATATGGTCAAGGTCACAGGGCTCAAAATATATGAAAAATATATTTAAAAATTAATTCAGTGCATGTTAATTTGGGCTTGATATTAAAATCGCGTCATAGCGGAGGCATAATTTTCGACTGCACGCAGTCGAAGATCCATCTATTTGTTTTTGTTTTGCACAGCTTGAATACCATCTTCTTTTGATATGTACCAAAGCCTATAAGAAAGATATGCATTTATTAAACAAAATATATACAGCTAATTATGATTTATTTGTGATTTTCCTTTAAAAACATTTATAATGCTAGACTTTCTATTTGTTTGCTTCATCTGCATCCATGTATTATGTCTTGTTATTCCTGTAAGAAATCTAGTCTCGAGTGTGGCAAGATTGTACATACCAACCCATTGTTTAATCTAGGTATGCTTTAATAGCCTGTACAATAATATAAGGATTTTAAAGATATTGTTGAGTATTGGTTATGAAACTGTTTTTGATAATAAAAAAAACGAACTTTTTGTTATTTGGTCTGGCTGGTTAAATGTATGGTATGTGCCAACAAAATCATAGGCATACAAGCTGCAAAAGCATGTCATATTCGGGCAAAGTCATCTCATTTTCGCGCAAAACCATCTCATATTCGGGCAATTTTTTTTTCTTTAGACAAAGCCATCGAAAAGGCGAGGACATTTTTTTTTTTTCTTTCTTTTTTTTAGCTTGTCCGGGAGGGAAAACTATTCAGGCAAAATACCTCAGCCCCCCCTGAGAAAAATGTTCTACTTCGTCCATGAACAAAATTACAACATATTTGCAGGAACCCATGTATAATAAAACATTTTAAAAATATAACTTTTTGGGACTAGATGTTTTTATGATATCATAATCCTACAAAAATTAAATTATTTGATGCATTGGCATTCAATCCCCTCAAAACTTTGGTATTTATTTATGATTATTATTTACCAGATTAATCAAAGTTTATGCTCAGTGATGCATCATGGTCAGACTGATTGGGGGTGGGGGGGGGGGGGGGGGAGGGTGAGCACACCATTATATTTCAATTTATTTTAAAAAAAATTCCACATGTTTTGTATTGTTTTTGTCAAATTATTGAGGGGGCAAGGTGCCGACCCCCGTCACCCTTAGCTATGCTACTGGTTATGGTTCAGTGAAATAAGCTTTAATATTCAGTTTACAATTTTGTCTTGTGCAATACATTTCTCACGTATTGAGTTAAATCGTGATTGCTGTAATCAACTCATTTATATGAAACATCTTAAAATAATTATTTGTGGTGGTGGTGGCGTTTTTTTTGTGTTTGTGTTTTTCCTCATTACTGTAATAATCTCTTTGATAAGTAACTAACTATTCATGATTATCAGTTTAGTCGAAAACTAGACAATTTAAAATACATGTTCATTCATGCATTCCAGAAAAATTATTGTAGCAAAGTATTTATACTGCATATTGAAAATTAAACATAGTATTTATTGGTACCTTAGATTTTGATATCATAATTATTATATATTTAGTCATTTTGACAAAATCTTTATTGCATGTTTTTCACAGAATTGTTTTTCTTCTGTATCTTTGACATATATTGAAATTCACTTGTTATAATCTAGAACTTGCCAAATGACATACATGTTAGTCCACTTGTGTATTAGAGAAGAATATATAGACAAATGTATATCATCAATTCCAAAATTGTATTTACATCAAATATTAGGGTACATAATGAATTCAGTAAGATGTAAAATTGAATATTATCCATTCCAAAATTGTATTTACATCAAATATTTGGGTATGATGAATTCAGTAAGATTTTCTCAAATTATAAACTGAATTATTTTGTTTATTTTGTGACTTATATTTTGTCAGTAACATTTTCATCATATACCATCAGTTCGTGCATGTTATTTCATAATAAAACAAAACAGTGTACATGTATATATTTAAAAAAAATTATAAATAAGAACATAAATGAACACGAGTTGTTGTTTTGTATCTTGTAATGTATGTTGCTATCAGTACTTATATGTTATTTCACAATAAAACTAAATGTACACAATGTGTTGTTTTGTATTTTGTCTTGTCTGTTTTTAAAAATACACTGGAACCATATTTAAATGAGGACCTTAGGAAGAACCATGAAAATTAAAGTGATCCATTAACTTTGTCAAATTCAACCCAAATCGCTTGGAGCTTTCCCACTTCTCTTGTACTTTGCTGTTTGGCTTAAAGGGATAGTTGAGTTCTGGTAAAGAGTGTACAGTTATGATCAAACTGAATTTTAGTAACCAAAACCTGCACCATTACATTACAAACTAATAGTTATGACTCCACCATGCTCGAAAGGAATACAACATTCCAAATGACTAAGTAAAAAGCCTGTTATCATTCCAAAAGAGCCGTTAAAACTCAAGAGGGCGCTCTCTAAACACTCATCGGTTTCAACCATTTTAAATCGAATATTGTGCATGTAATATTTTGTTAATATAGTGATTAGAAAAATAGATAATCAACAACTATTTAAAAACCTTTTTTAATAATCATTGAAGAGTGGAAGCATTAAAAAAAAAATTTAACGGCTGGTTCAAAATTATCGAATAATCGTGGGGCGCCCCACAATTATTACAAATCGTTATGTTTCTGCATATTTCAGCCATTTCTGAACCGATTTTGATCAAATAATTTTATTCTGTCATTAAAATTGTATTTTGAATTTGACACTAGTTTTTCATTATCTCACAAAAATTGTGTGTAGCGCCCTCTATACCAAAACTCAACTATTGACAAAATAATATAATGGGATTTTTCAGTTGGAGATATTCAAGATCGAATCGAAAAGGGTTCCAGAACACTTTTGTGAACTTTTTTCACTAGGTAAACATCGGTTCTTTTTTTATGAAAATATCACATGGCATCTTACGATTATATTTGTACATCATAATTCAGAAGTCTCAAATATCACTTTTGGAAAAATCAGTAAAGTTAATGGATTACTTCCACTTGTTATATCAGGTATATCAGGTATATTATTATGTCGGGGTAATACAAAAAAAACACCAAAGGAATATAAAGGGATTGAACCAGCAAATTATCTTTTAGATTATAGATTATGTAGGTAAACAAAATAGGGTAAACATTAATTGTCGGTGAAGCATTATGGTGATCAATAACTGATTGGTATGTGTTTGAAAGGGATTTGGTTATGGTTCTTTCTTTTTTTAACAGTTTGAGACCTCCTTGGAGATCCGGAAAAATTGCTACAGCCGACGGTATTTCACGTCGTCAGAGCGGGGTATTGGGATAAGTTTTCAACTAGCAATAATCGCGCCTCGGATAAACCTCATTGGCTACGATACTGCCTCTGCGCAAAGATAACATGGTTCATCAAATTTCCTCTGTATAATGATTTTGAAGACCGCATCTTTCGTGGTTAGTGAAAAAATCGGAGTAACGTTGCCGATACCTAGGAATGCAGTAAACCGTATCAATAAATGACAATACATCACTTTACATCTCAAACCATGGGCGTCGATACTTACGTAATACCCATTCATCAGGGGGGATGGATGAATGGATCATCCCCCCCTGATCAATGGGTATCAATGACAGATCGACGCCCGTGTCACTCAAACGACTTGGTATAAACATGACAATGCTCAATCAACAGTACTATTCTATTATAAAGGTATTCTGTTCATATCGTCATTATATTGAACACTCACAAACAAAAGTGCACGAACACAGGGCCAGTCAGATTATTGTAGACGATAGGGGCATGTATCTTTATTTCTACACTTACAGTGGTAGAATACAATATTACAGTGGTCTGTTTTACGGTCTGAAATATGAGTAAATTTACTTTAGGGTGAAAAGGGGCAGGCAATTATTTAGCTGCAACTGATGTATGCATGATATAGATAGATGATTGCAAGGTTGAATTTGCAGCTTTTATGTGACTGATCTATACCGCTTGTCCAATGTATCGCTTGGGAGGAATGTTCATCGGGGAGTGGATACACTCCCAGAGATATTTTGAAAGTTGGGTTTGGGATGTTTTTAGTTCTTTCTTTTATTATAATTTTCAGATCTCCTTGGAGATCCGGAAAAATTGCTACAGCCGACGGTATTTCACGTCGTCAGAGCGGGGTATTGGGATAAGTTTTCAACTAGCAATAATCGCGCCTCGGATAAACCTCATTGGCTACGATACTGCCTCTGCGCAAAGATAACGAGATCATGGAAATTCCCTCCATATGATCATTTTGAAGATCGCAACTTTAGTGGTTAGTGAAAATCGGAGTAGTGTTGAAAACCCGTGCAGTGATCCGTAACATTAACAATGACTTGCAAATTTACATCACAATGCTCAATGCCCAGTACTATATTTAAGCAGGTATTTGTATGCACATCGTCCTTATACTTCAGAAAAAACATATTCACACACACACACACATACACACCTACACAACAATCCGAGGACCACCTTTTTACGTGCATATTCTATTAGTAGTCCCGGGTCCAATTATGAACCTGTGGTACACCTTCCTTCATCACCATCACTTATCGTCCATCACCATCATCATCCTCATTTATCATGACCATCCATCACCAATATCAGTGCCGTCCATGATCACGCTCCATGCATGGCCATTTACCGCCACAGATGGCGTTATTCCACCAAGGGCACCGGAAAATTCCAAACTATGAATGCGTCTTTCTCAATAGCGTGCCGTCAAAACACACAAAAAAGAAAACACACATTATTTCCGGCACTTTAGTATTAATAGCTAATCTTCTGTGTAGCTAATAATGAATAGCGCCATCTATAGATCACTTTGCACGCAAAATAAGCGGTAAAAAATGTGGGGACCGGGATTTCGGTCCCGACTTTTTAAAATGTCCCGAGTCTTATTATGTGTTTTCATGCAGTAGTCCCGACTCTGTGGTAGGTCTGTACACACACACACACACACACACACACACACACACACACGCACACACACACACACACACACACCCACACACACACACACACACACACACACACACACACACACACACACACACACACACACACACACACACACACACACACACGCACACACACACACACACACACCCACACCCACGCACACATACATATATGCACACACGCACACACACACACACACATTTTTTTTTTTTTTTTTTAAATGATTTTTTTATTTCTCCAAATTATTAACATAACATTTACAATTGAATAACATTTTTGAAAATACAAATTTACATCTCAAGTGTACAAATCAAGTGTAATTCACAAAAATTAAACACAATGGAGATTTAACAAAAAATAAAAAGAAGTAAGACACACTACTTCTCTCATCCCCCCTTCCCCACCCCCTGCACACTCACCCTCCCCCCCCCCCCCCCCCCCGCCCCCAACCCTACCCCGGAAATCTGCTCACATCCTTTAAAAAAAAAATAATAATAATAATGCTTACAAAATACATATTTAAATCAATACTTTTTAAATACTTTTAAAACATTTTTTTTTTACAAGCTCACGGGGAAACATCACATATGAAGAGTTCATTCTTTCAATCTTATTCTAATTTTACCGTTTCCCATTTTTGTAAATGTAATCCTAATTTTCCCATTTTAATTGCTATTCCCTTTTCCTGGGCCTTATAATCCAATAACAGTTTCTGTATTTTATCAATATTAGGTAGAACACCCTCTTTTCTAAATACAAATAAAATATATTTTACCATAAAAATGATGGTATTGCAACATTTTGTTCTATTTGAATTACCTGACAATCCAACAAATATATCCCGCCAATTTAAGTCCTTTATTTCATCTAACAAAAAACGTTGTATCAAAGCTTGCCATGTCAATTTTACATTTAAACAAAATAAAAATAAATGCGAATATGTTTCCCTTTCCCGTTTACAGTACGAACACAAGTTGTCTTCAACAAATCCAAATATAAATAAATTATCTTTAGTGTAAATTGCCCCATGGAGTAACTTAAATTGAAACTCTCTCTGTTTCCCAATTATTAATGTTATTCTTGGTCTAAAAAAACATTCATACATTTCTTTATCTATAAAATTAAAATCATTTTGTCCATCTCTTATCTGTAAATCATATGTCTTTTGCAATTCTCTAATAAAATAATCATATATTTTTCTTGATGGTACATCCTTAAAACTTAATTTTTTTATCCAAAAGATATAAATTAATATTATAATTTATTAAGTCTACCTCACAAAATTGTATCAAACCTAAATAAATTTTCCAATCCCTCGGAATCGCATGATATATATCAATTATTGTAAGTAAATTGTCACCTCTCATACCAAGGTTCAAAAAGTATGCAACGGGTTTAACATTACCATTATCCATAACATGGTTCAACATAACAATCCCTCGTTCAAATAATTCTTTATCAAATACCATCTTATTTTTTTTTATACATATATTCCTATTATTAAAAATAATTGGATTCATACAACCATTAAAATGCCTTAAATTATCAATCTCTTTCCAAGCTTTCAACATTTCCAAATAATAAGGTGGAATCTTGAAACTAAACTTCATCTTTTGCATTTCATAATCACATAAGAAAATTAGCCTTCCTCCTACTGAACTTAAGGAATAATCAAAAAATAACTTCCATCCCAAATTTCTTTCTCCATATAATAATCGTTTCACCCACATTATCCGCTGCGTTCTAACAAATATTTCAAAATTAATCATTTTTACTCCACCATAATTATAATTTTGATACATAATTTTTCTTTTTATACGATCCTTCCCTCCCCATATAAAATCAAACGATATTTTCTCCACTTCTATATAAACCCATAGGGGAACAACAAGGAGAGATGAAACATAATTCAACTTTATTAATGCATACGTTTTCAATAAATGTATTTTACCCATAATAGTCAAATCCCGTTGTTTCCACCAACCTAGAAGCTTTTTAATTTTACTTAATATTTCTTTGTAATTTAAATCATCTTTTAATCTAAAATCGACCGAGAAATTAACACCTAAAATTTTTACTTCCTTAACAAATTGTCCAAATAAAGGCCCATCTGGTTTCCCATTTTCCTCACCCATATACATAAAATGTGTCTTTTCCTTATTAACTTTCAAACCACTTACTTTTTCAAATTCTTCAAATATATATTGCAACCTTCTTATGGAATCTAAATCTTTCAAAAAAATCGTCATATCATCTGCATACAATACTTGTCTTATTTCATGCTCCCCAAAATGTATCCCTTTAATTATTTTGTCCCTCCTTACTTCATTTGCCAATAATTCTATTGCAACCAAAAACAAATAGGGCGACAATGGATATATCAAAATAACCAGTGGAATAACCCCCTTTCATAATACAACTACTTATATCATTATATAATATCTTCACCCAAGAACAAAACGAATCACCAAAACCAAACAATTTTAGCACTTTCAATAAATATTGATGGGATACAGAATCATACACGCGCGCACACACACACACGCACCCACACACACACACACACTTTTTTTTTTTTTTTAATGATTTTTATTCCTCCATATATAACATTTACATTTGAATATACATACTAAACAAAATATACATATACAATTATAATGAACGAAAATAGAAATGATTATCTTACATACATAAACAAATACAAATCAACTGTATATTCAATTTCCTGACTTCATAAAATAAACATAATGGAGGTTTTGTAACTAAAAGTAAAAGGAACAAAAATATGCCCCTTTACCCCCCCCCCCCCCCCCACCCCCCAATTTAGCCCAAGAAAAACCCCATCCCCATCCAACCACCGATCGCACCACAATCACACACATACCGCAGACACCCATTCCAGTATTCTGCTCGTTTTGATTTCAACCAAAAGAGTAATTAATTAACAATATAGAAAGCTGTCACATTCAACTAAAGAGGGTAGAAACCCAGAACCTTAATAATAATAAACGACTTCCCTATAATTCTAACAAAATTAAATTAATCATATTATACATGTATTTTATGGTGTTCCCACTTTTGTAAGTGAACTCCTAGTTTACCCTTTTTAATAGCCCTTTTTTTTTCTTCTTCTTCATAATCCAAAATAATTTTCTGTACTTTCCGTACAGAAGGAAGTACACCTTTTGTTCTAAAAGAATAAATAGTATATTTTAACAAAAAAATAATAGAGTTACAATACTTAACTCTATGCGATCTACCTGTCAGTCCTACAAAAATTATTTTCCAATCAACATTCCTAATTTCAATCAAATCAAAATATTCAATTATATCTAACCAAAACCTTTGTACGTATAAGCATTTAAAAAATAAGTGTGAATATGTCTCAATCTCATTTTTACAAAAAGAGCATAAATTATCAATAACAAATCCAAACCTAAATAAATGTTCTTTTGTATATAATGCCCTATGTAATAATTTATATTGAAATTCTCTCAACTTACCCACCAAAACTGCGCTCTTTAATCTTAAAAATATATCCTTCAATTCTTCATTACTATAATCAAAATTTGTATGTCCATCCCCAATACACAAATTATATTCCTTTTGAAATGTTTTAACTAAATATTCATACATATGCCTAGATTTTAAATCAATTAACATTCCTATATATCCCGAAACTTTTAATCTAATTTCAAATGTTCGAATATCTACTTGAATAAAGTCACTCGTAGTTTTATCATCTTTCCATTGAAGGGGCAATGCCCCAAAAATATCATGAATCTTTAATAATCCTTCTCCTTTTATTCCCAAGCCTACAAAGTGAGCAACAGATCTCAAATTACCATTCAACATTATATCAGATACCTTGCTTATACCTCGTTGTAATAAATCTTTATCAAAAATCATTTTATTTCTTAAGCACACATGTCTATTATTAAAAACAAAGGGATTACTTTTTTCATTTTCAAAGTGTCTACAATTATCTATATCTTGCCAAACTTTCAAAATGTCTACATAAAAGGGCGGAACTTCTTTTAAATCCATCTTATGAATATCATAATCACATAAAAACACAAACCTTCCTCCTACTGATCTACAACAATAATCAAAATATACTTTCCATCCTGAATGCTTATCCCCATACAAAAGACGTTTAAGCCACATTATTCGTTGAGTTTTAACAAAAATTTCTAAATTATTCATTCTAAGCCCTCCAAATTCATAATTCTGATACAAAATTTTTCGCTTAATTCGATCCTTACCATTCCACAAAAAATCAAATGAGAGTTTATCAACTTCCTCATAAACCCACCGAGGTACCGAAATTAAAGAAGAAACGAAATTTAATTTTGCACACGCACACACACATACACACCCACACCCACGCACACATACATATATGCACACACGCACACATATACACACACATACACGCGCGCGCACACACACACGCACACACACACACACACACACACACACACACACACACACACACACACACACACACACACACACACACACACACACACACACGCACACACACACACACACACACACACACATACTTACCCGGGCATACTTGTGGGCACCCGACTTGTGGGGTACTTGTGCTACTATACAAGCTGAAGGAGTGCTACTACAAACTGTTTTTTTTTCTTCACAAAATCTTTGCAACAAAAAAAGGCAACCTTCTGAGTGCATGCTGGGAGGGTAGGGGTGTGTCTAGAAACAAAAAAATTCCTCAAGTATCACTTATGGGGCACAGTCACAAGATTTTGTCACATAACACTTTGAAGCTAAATACGCCGATTTAAAGGGGTAGTACAGTTTTGGACAGTAACATTATAAACTAATATTTATAACTCCACCATGCTCGAGAGGTATACAAAATTACAAACGACTAAGTAAAAAGCCCATTATCATTCAAAAAGAGCCATTAAAACACAAGAGGGCGCTCTCTAAAAAGGCCTTAGTTTTAACCATTTGTGATGTTTTATGTAAATCATGATTAAATAGAGAGATCATCAACAGCTATTTAAAAAACGCTTTTGAATTTTTATAAAAAAGTGTATGCATTTGTTTAATTTTTTGAAAAATTCATCTAATATTTGGGCCCCAAATAATTCTAAGATCAGATATATTTATTGATATTTCTGGACCGATTTTGACCAAATAAAGTTTATTCTGCCATTAAAATTGCATATTCTCTCAAATTCGACACTCGGTTTTTCATTACCTCACAAAAAAATTGTGATGTGCAGCGCCCTCTCTACCAAAACTGAACTACCCCTTTAAGGCTATTCCATTAGCGGGGTCAATGATTATTTGTATTCCCCACAAGGAAAAAATACCCCACAAGTATATTATTGTACCCACACGAGACCCCATAATAACATTGGTGGATACAAATGATATACAACAATCTACGTTTTTATTATCTGCACAATCTATTTTATACAAATATTAATTTCACGTAACATATTACAATAACTTTACAATATACGCCTACTTTATCGGAATGTGAATCTAAAATGAAAAATCGACTAAGCCCTGATCGAGAAAATGAGAAAAGGCATATAATGGTATTTTTTAACGGAATTGCAAATTGTCGTACGATTTAAAATGGGAGTATCTAATACCCTATCGAATTTTTGCATGGCTATTTAATAAAATTAATTGTCTTACTATTTTATTGTACTAAAATAGGTTAACAGTCTTTAGTTAAAAAAACAAACAAAAAAACAAAAACAATAATAGAGCAACAATATATAAACATAATAAATGATAACAATTTTTAAGTGCAATCAGGAGCAAAACACAAAATTATCTTCGATAAACATTACCAACAAATAGCAAAAAAGCACTGAATTTAAGTAAACTTTAACAAATGGAAACAAATGGCGCACAGCGCCTGTCAGGTCATGCAGGCATAATTTATAAAGTAAGAGCATGATAGCGAAATTTGCCTAACGTACACAATGTACAAACTGATGACAAAATATTCAACACAATTTAATCACTCAATTCTACAATATTTACAATCGAAATGATTCATGACGTCAAAAGGATTTCGACAATCTTTTATTCCGATCTAATTAAAAAGATGGGACAATTAGTTGTGTATATATACACGTGATATTCTTGGTGTCGTATTCAATATGAAATTAGACATAGTTTGGTTTATTTAGGCAGTTAGACGATTCAAATACAATGTAATTATTGTGACGATATCTTAACATAACTATTATGATAATAATCACGAAATCACAAGGGTTATAAAGCCACGTGACCAGTCTTGGAAAAACTGTTAAAATATTTTCACGCGGAAAACCTCTAAAATCACGTTTCATTATACAAATTATAACAAATTTATGTAAATGGGTAATTGTATGAATGTTGTTAGTAGTTCGTTTGCGATAATGAAAATATGAAACAAACAGAAACAAAATCGTCCTCTCTCATATTTGATAACTGAACTATAAATGAAACGACATATAAGTACAGTAATGCAAGCCACTCAAAGTGTTCTTAGTCGCTAACTATATGGTTATATGGGTATAAGCATTCAATTATTACATACGGTATTGCGTAAAGGATCTATTGTTGCATACTTGGCTCTACACCATCTAAAATGGAGTAGTAAATTATTGAACTAAGCTAAAGATTTGTACAAAATATAGGTTTTCCCGGCCAATTTCGTAAACTTTTCAATTCGTATTGATATTCGGTTCATTCAAATTCGCGGAATTAAGCTGAAGGCTTACAATAATTGTCGTTCAAAATTGTATTTCCTTCATTCTATTGAGCTCTTCGATCAAGTGATTTAGCGAATTCACGGAAGGCGGTATTACGTAATCACGAATTTTCCCGCTTTAAATTGAATGACAATTTTACGAAATAGAATCACGTTTTAAATTGAATGCCAACAAAATGCTTTCGAATGATCGTTATATGAATTCGAATGCTAAAAACGAATTTGAACTACAAAATACAGCTGGGGTGACAAAATCGGCGAAATGGAATGCACACAAAATGAATTCGTGTTGCCAACTTACGAAATTGACCGAGAAATCCTATATTTGCGTTGCATACTTGTCCCTAATACATGTATCTACAGTAGAATAGACTTCGAATTGAACAATTAGCTAGTATATTTCATTTCAATATTTGGTCAAGGTCTTTACATGTATACACAAGTCATGTTGTATGATAACTGTGTCCGTGGTTTGGCGATAAAAGCGAAATGTGGCAGTTTATCATATTTATATTGAGAAAGCTTGATATACCACCATAAGCATTTAAATCTTTAAATATAATTAAATACGTCAAATAATAATTCACCATTAACCGTGCTAACATAAATTATTATGCAACTATTGATATGAAAGACATCGACATTGCACAGACGACATATAACTGCACCCCATATCAAAATTGTTATGATTGCGACGGTTATCTTTCCTAACGAAATAACACAAATTCAAATAACTATTACACACCGTTTTATAAATAGGCTATAATACATACAACCCTTTAAGAATACATCACTATTGTCATAAATCTAGCACGGTGAGTATTTAAAATGTCTTTGGCAATTATATTCAACTACGGTAGTGACCAAGCGCCGCTCCGCGACGCCGTGCGTGCGCGCATAATATAATCCTGTTTACAGTAATCGCTTGCGCTCTGAGTCTTTTTGATCAGCGTATCGCATAAATAAACGTCACTAACAGTGCGTACAAACATGCGTGATTGACTCATTTTTCCCACGATCGGGATTTAGACGCCACAGAGATGGGAGATATATAGATGTATTGTGTTTCATAATTGCATGTCGTTTGTATACAGTCTGTATATAATGTGGACGCATTTGCCGCATTCATCACCACCTCTTAAATAATTTTCATAATCATACAAATAATTAATTAACTAACGATCATATAATTAACATCGTCTTATCGTCGGTGGCACAATTAACGCAAATATTAATCAAAAATTAACATTAGACATATATTTTTGATTTAAAAAATAATACAATTGTATGGCCCTTGGTAATAGGGAGGGTAAAGTGAATCTTTTTTTTCTTCTTTTTTTGCGAAGCTAGCTTTATGTAAAAACACCTCGAAAAGGCGCTATATAAAATGTTCATGTTATGTTATCACTGGTTATGTTATGTTACATGTTTCTTTGAACAGTTAAGGCATATGTTTAAGGCACATGCTCTTCCCTCAATATTTGAATGTTACTATTAAAGGTTTCACGTGGGCATAATTGAAGATTACAATACATCATATAAAATAGACCACGCACGGAAATATAAATACCTAAGTTGATCAATATGTATGTACAGTATTCATAAGAGAATCTGATAGACACTCTAAACATTATGTTAGAGTAAAATCATATCAATATACGAATTATATACAAGATATACAATTTCTATATGCGCTCTGAATCCTTGCGATGAGCGTTTTCGGTTCATGTAGCGCACGACCGCCTGTTCAAAAGCAGCACAGCGTACATTATGTTGTTGTTGTTGTTCATTATGTTGAATGTATAGGGATACGTGCACTATAAATTGCCGTGCCACAGACACACAATGATCGTACTTACTAGATTACTAGTACACGTTTTGCATCTTCGCAGGCATATGAAGGCAACAGGATAATATTAAAGGCAAACTTTGCTTCGTGCAGTAAGATACTGTATACCGACCGTGCACCAGTTAAATTACACAAACAATGATTATACAGTAAGAATAAAAAACATTGTGTAATATCTTTGCGATGATGTTGATTAAAATTACTTTGATATAACATTATACGCTTGTAAAAAAAAAGGTCTATACATACGTTGTACTTTCATACTATATGACTTCTTTACTATAACTTTGGTACAAAAAATAAATCATCAGCTCGAGATACCCGGCCCATAAAGTATATTTAAGAATGATATAATCAACAGAAGTCCGACTACTATAAGACAATTATTATCGTGTCTATAAAGAATTAACATTCAAGGTGATACTATACTATAGGATTACTACTCTGACTCACATGAAAAGTTTTTTTTTTTATAATATGAATTCATAAATGTGTAAATTAAAATAAGCATATCAAATAGCAAAACCAAAATATATGCAGCTAATATATAAATAATGACGTTATTTCAATAGTGACACATGGAAATGTATAATCACGAAGAAACAAATATTATATAAATCGTAATAGAGACCAAGCGTGACTCCGCAACGCCTTGCGTGCGCGCTTAGGATGTTGTATACAGCAATCGCTTGCGCTCTGAATCGTTTCGATGAGCGTGACATCGCATAGATAAACGTCGCTCACAATGCGTTCAAATATATGCGTGATTGACTAAATCAAGCAGTTTTCCCGTGATCGTGATTCAGAGCGTAACATGGATTTAGTCGCCGCAGATGTTGGAGATGTGTTCATGAGCGCGGGAAAACGTGGTCAATGGTGTACTGATCGAGGTCGACCATTGAGGTACAATATTATAGTCTATCAAATTCCTGGGTCGATTGCCCTGGTCAAATTAATGTCTTATATATAGATAAATAAATGCTATGATTTTCCCCTATATAATAAGCTG
The DNA here is from genome assembly GCA_037951105.1 of Echinarachnius parma. Lineage (NCBI taxonomy): Eukaryota > Metazoa > Echinodermata > Echinoidea > Clypeasteroida > Echinarachniidae > Echinarachnius > Echinarachnius parma. Next base: position 100,001 of record JBAMJV010007428.1, read on the forward strand.
ATTTTGCCTGTGTACTTCCCTATAAAACGTGGTTTTGCCAAAGTATGAGGTGTGATTTGTCTCTGAAAGTTGTGCTACAAGACCCTCAACTCAAGGCAGGGAAGGGTTCTCAGACCCCTGGCTCCCCCTCTCCGTCTCAAACGCCCATGCATGTACATGTATCATTGTCTTGCTGTTGATATGGTACGTTAAATAGTAATCCTTCACTTTATTTATGTTGTTTGCATATTCTATAACATTCATGATATAACTACCCGAAGGAAAGGCACTTACAGTTACATATAATGGCATGACCAGCGCCATTTATAAGACCATTTTACTTGTTATTGACTTATGGGATACTTATATTTGTACCTTAATATAGTGTTTGAATATAACAAACTGATAAGCCTAGGAACACCTACTATTAGAGAAAGTAACTGAAGGGAATTAAAAATCGCAGATATTGCAACATATCTTCAGGCATGTCAGGAGAGAATTTCTAGATGTTGCAATGGGCGTGGTTGAATGGTTGATGACATATACACCAATTATTTATATAAATGTATCAAGTAGCAAATTTACATTATGGATATTTCACTCTAACATCATTATGACAATTAACAAAAAGCTGTCACCTAATAAATAAAAATTAATTTCACAGCAACATCACACCAAATACACAACTAATATTTGCTCTCCATTACACGTGTCGCGTGTGCAAGTTCTCAAGCTGGCGGTATTAAGAAGGCCTATTATAGAATAGCTTATATGATTTCCTTTACGAAGGATTAAATTTGCAACATTTTTATCGTTCCAACTTTCGAGATCATTCTCTCTCTCTATCTCCAAAGCCATCGAGAATTAGAGTTCAGGCCACACCCGACGGCGCGCTAAATCCGTCCAATCAACACCGAGCTAGCCGCACCCACTGATCTACAAATCAGTGGCCGCGCCCATTATTAAAAATGACCTGAAGTTAATTGACCGCGCCCATGTTTGGTTTCTAACCGACAGCAGCATCACGTTTGCGTCACGATCCTTCGCACGGTGGTATACGTAGGCATGTTAGGTGGTGGAATGGAGATCGTGTTGATGTGGAGCGTTGTTGGTGGTGGCGGCCCGTGATGATGATGAATCGGCGAAGATACCGACGTCGTGGCGGACGGGGCGCTGGTGACGGTGGATACATACTGCACGACTTTGCCCGGCTGCCCGATGGCTTGCTGACCCGGACCCCGAGGTCGGCTATCGCACTCGCCGTCCCTGCAGGCCTGGCAGAGCGTGGCGTTGTGCTGGGTCCGCGGCTTCCCAGCTCGGCGATCGTACCTGATCGGCGGCTTCTGGAATCCGTAGTAGGTCTTCATAGAAAAATAAAGAAATTACATCAAAACACCTGATTTATCACAAATTCAATAAATTTCGATAGGCAATATTCCTAATTTAGTTTCAAGTCAAATTGATACAAGTCATGTGAAATCGAACAATATGATGGATGAAGATGGAGAGGAGTAAGGGGTTCATAAGTGCATTACTCAGGGTGCATTTTATACTGAGGACCTATTGACTAATCTATCGATTAGCGCATAACCAGATCAGTTGATACATGCAATCGATATTGTAAAGTTGCAATGAAATGCAAATTAGAACATGCGACTAAATGCGCAAATCTTATTAGTTCAAATTTGTATTTTGTATGACAACTTCGCAATCGATTATTGATTGAAACTCTTTCTGCTACGGGGCCCAAGTTGAACAAGTTGCGAAGAACCCTGTTGACAACTTTAATTCCGGTTTCCACAAGACTATAATGTGACTATCCTTACATTCCTTTGAAAACCTCATTTTTAACTAATTCCTAATGAAGTTTAGGTAAGTTTTACATAAACTCAAATTTAAATCGTCACCTGTCCGATCTTGTTGCACAAGTTGCAGAGACACGTGTTGATCTCTTCGGGGTACCACATGGCGGGTTCGAAAAGATCGTTATTCATGTTAGTTGGGCCCATTTTCTACATTCTTTCGTAAACCTCATTTTTAACTAGTTTCTAACGAAGTATAGGTAAGTTTTACCACGTTTACAGAAACCCAAATTCAAATTGTCACCTGTCCGATCTTGTTGTACAAGTTGCAGAGACACTTGTTGACCTCTTCCGGGTACCACATGGCGGGTTCGAAGAGGCCGTTGTTGCAGCGCTGGCATTGCTGGCCGTAGAGTTTGAACTGGACGTGTCCCTCGCAGTAAGGCACGTTGAAGAAATACCAGAAGACGACTCTGCCCTTCATGGACGTCCAGCCGTGACCACAGGTCTGTAAGAAAATGGCAAGGAAGGTGAGGATGACAACATTACATCGGGTTAGAATATTGATGATGTAACGATTGGACGCTAGTATCCGATTCAAATGCAGGCATTGCTGACCGTAGGGTTTGGACGTGGACGTGGCCCTTGATATAATTAGGCCCGTTGAAGAAATACCAGAAGAGGACTCTGACCTTCATAGACGTCCAACCATGCCCACAGGTCTGTAGAAAAATGGCAAGGAAGGTGAGGACAACATTACATCGGGGTAGAATAGTGTTGATTTAACGATTAAAAGGTAGTATCCGATGCAAATGCAGGCACTGCTGACTGTAGGGTTTGGACGTGGATGTGGCCCTTGATAATAAAGGCCCGTTGAAGAAATACCAGAAGACGACTCTGCCCTTCACGGACGTCCAGCCGTGACCACACATCAGTGATAAAGGACGAATGGAATGGACGGAGAAAGAGGGGGGGGGGGGGGGGGGGTGCATGGGGGAGAACCATATATCAATTTACCGAGTAAGAATATTGATTGATCAAATTAATACGAGTGGAGATTATTATATATGGTTTATTGGTCTTGGTACTGCTGACCGTATAGGTTTAAAACGGAAGTGGCCCTCGCAGTAAGTCACGTTGGAGAATATCTCAGAAGACGATTCGACCCTTCATTTTCCTCCAATCTGTAGGAAAGGACAACGATGATGGACGACGGGGAGAGAGAGATCATATATGAACCAGATAATAATCGAGTAAGAATATTGATTGAGCAGATTAATAATCATCTTTCTCATTACTTGTGCTGCTGATCTGGACCAGAAGACGACTCTGAATTACGTCCAGCCATGACCACATACATATATGTGAAAGGAAACATGATGTTGATGATGATAATGATGATAAATGTTATGTTCAATGTATTTTTGTATTGCATTCATAAGCGTAAAAGGCAAGAATGGAGAGAACCGGAAAGCTAAAAGTTTGATTTAATATTTCATGTAGATAACATGTCATTCAGCCGTCTGACCGAACAAAGCGAGCCAACCACCGTACTCTTATGTATCAAAATTAGTCGCCATTTTCACATTATAATAGCAAAATGCTAAGAAGATGAAAATTTCGCTCAAGGAAACCAGTACGTACCTGACAACAGAACCTGACCTTCGCGCTGTCCTTGAAGCGACGCCAGCGGGGGCTCGGGCAGGACTCGGTCGGGGTGAGGTTCCAGATATTGGGTAGATACGGAGCGAAGACCTTGGCGAACTCACCGAACCAGATCTCGTCCATCCTATCAAAGAGAAAATAAGATTGTTTTGTTTAAAAGGGTACTAAATGTTTGGGCAGAATAATACGAGTAAAGGAAAAACTCGCAAACGATGCGATATTTTTGTAAACAGTGATGTTCCAGATATTGGGGAGATACGGAGCGAAGACCTTGAAGTTGGCAAAGTCTCCGAACCAGATCTCGTCCATCCTATCGAAGGGAAAATAAGATTGTTTTGTTTTAAAGGGTAGATCTTTGGGACAAACATGTAATATAAATATAACAAAAACTCGGAAATATTTCGGTAACAGTGATGTTCCAGATATTGGGTAGATACGGAGCAAAGACCTTGGCGAACTCACCGAACCAGATCTCGTCCATCCTATCGAAGGGAAAATAAGATTGTTCTGCAGGGTAAATGTTTGGGCAGAATAATACGAGTAAAGGAAAAACTCGCAAACGATGCGATATTTGAGTAAACAGTGATGTTCCAGATATTGGGGAGATACGGAGCGAAGACCTTGAAGTTGGCAAAGTCTCCGAACCAGATCTCGTCCATCCTATCGAAGGGAAAATAAGATTGTTTTGTTTTAAAGGGTAGATCTTTGGGACATATATGTAATATAAATATAACAAAAACTCGGAAATATTTCGGTAACAGTGATGTTCCAAATATTGGGGAAATACGAGGCAAAGACCTTGCAGTTGGCAAACTCTCCGAACCAGATCTCGTCCATCCTATCGAAGGAAAAATATGATTGTTTTTTTTTAAGGGTAAATGTTTGGGCAGAATAATACGAGTAAAGGAAAAACTCGCAAACGATGCGATATTTTAGTTACAGTGACAGAGCGAAGACCTTGGCGTACTCTCTGAACCAGATCTCACACATCGTATCCTTTTTTAAGGGATCAATGTTTAGGATAGAATAATACGAAAATGTGGTCAATTTCAAAATTCTCTTTTTTTAGAAGAATGAGTGTTTGCAACAGAAAAAGTAAATAAAGGAAAATTCGCAAACAATAAGTGAGATATCAGATGTTAGTCAAGTACGGATGAAACAGAACCTTGGTAAATTCTTCATTGTCGTCCATAAAATTGTAAATGTTTGGGACAACAGTGAATATAATTTTGGACAAAGGTGAATATAAATAAAGCAAAAACTCGAAACGATGAGAAGTTTTCATAATTGGTAAAAGTGGTTTTAAACGATGTTGGCCAGGTATATAGGGGTCAACCAGAACCATTGCGAATGTAGCGAACGCAATCCTGTCCATTCTGAAAAAGGGAAAAATACATATTTTTAAAGGTGGTCTGAAAGAATTTTGACGCTCCTTGAACCAGCTTCGAGGGGACAGAAAATGACGGCGCTTTGTAACCTAGAATGTTCTTCATAGGCTAAATTGATATGAGATGGCGTGGAGTCAAAGGCCCGAATTCTTATCAGTGGCACAATTTTAGTCTGGGGCCAAAAAGAAAGAAACTAACAGTAACCAGTTAAACTGTTTTTGCACCTGTGGACCCATTGATGGTTGCCATTTGCCACTGCAGAGATATTCTTATTGTTTCCTTTCATTATCCAGTCGATCCCTTGAGTTCTGTTTATAGGCATTAGGACAATGGGCCGCTTGAAATTCATGTCATAGTATAGTCAGTCATCAGCAAAATTACGTCCTGGATCATCCAGGACATTGTATTACCGGTGACCGGTTATACCATTACTGAAATGGCAAGTAACCCTTTGTCCTAATTCCTAAGCAAAACAAGATGGATTGACTGGATACTGAAATGCAATGATTAGAATATCTCTGGTGGCGAATAGCAACAAGCAATGGGTATGCAGGTGCAAAATGGTTTAACTGGTTACCGGTAGTCTTTGTCTTTTTAGGCCGGACTAAAGTTGAGCCACTGATGATAATTCGCGCCAAAGAGTGTAGGGGGGGGGGGGGGGGGGGGGGAGAGAAAGCGAACACTCAAGTGATAATTGGAAAAGAGGAAGAGAGACAATCATTATGTTGCTAGACTGCAGTGTTTGAACTGTGTTTGCGTCACAGATCGGAAGGGTTTCTCCCGTTATAAATCATCAATAGATTGTTTATACATCTCTCTTCCTGGTTTGAACATTAGTTTTTGCTCGCTCTGATCAGCGTGCGAATGTGGTGTGTTTGATGTGGTGGGGCGGGGCAGGGTTATAAACAATCTATGACATAGATTAACTATAATATAATATAATTATAGTTACTCTATTTCTTAGACGATATACTACATGTATTCCTATTCTGCAGACCGTACCCATGTAAATTGTAGACATATTTTAGTAAACGTATAGTGATAAGTTTTCAAATTATATGATTGTCTGGAAACTTATTTTCAGAGTTTGTTGCTAAATTAAACTGCTAAAATTGTTACCTTTCATTTATAAGAATATATTGTCGGGGTGTTCGTTCCCTTTTAATGCCTTTAATAAAATGTAGGAAGTGCGGAAAGATGATGATGATGATTATTATTAGTATACTTGCGTCGTTTAATTGTGTTTCGTCAACATTTCTTAACGAAATGTAACTTGCTCGTGGTGGGGGGGGGGGGGGGGGGGGGGCTATCATACTTCTTCTGGGTCAGTGGTCACACAACTATAGAAGAAAGGTTTCAATTGAATTAATTTTGCTTTGCATAATTAATGGGAAAGCTCGATGATCGTTGACGTGATAAGGAGAGCGGTATATTCTGTCATGCAAATGTTAAAAGCATCATGCGCCTCACGTAGAAACAGATAGGCATCAGCCCCTGGTCTTTATGAATACAGACTAATTAACTCGAATACTTCAATCAGAAACGCAGATCCATAGCTGCTTGGTCATTGTATGGCATCGCTTTGTGAAAATTGCCTTTATTGGGAAAGTTAATGCATTTACACAAACTCTGAAATCACCGCCGTTTTCTATATATATATATAAAGCAAAGAAGATAGTATCTTTTGGTTGTGTTTATCTCCTTTTGTTTAGCCAATCATGAGCGCTTTGAAAATGTTTTACAGTAAAATCTTTACTTGATAAAGAGTACTCTTAAAACAGGTTTCATAACAATGAGTATGGGGTAAATCAGAGAAGGTAAATGCACCCAGAATGAAACGATATATTTGTTTTAAAAAGATAGAATGGTATAAATACGTTCCCCACAGAATTGAAAATAAAATTTGCATTTTTTTTGTTTGCAGAAATAATTAACTAATTTATAGATTAAAACAAAAGCAGAGTGTTCAGGCCTCGTATGTATTTTGATATTGATCTACAACTCTCAGTGTCAATGAACTGCATGATTCTTTTATCAGCCACAAAATCGACGATGGTGATGATGAAAAAAGCAGCTGACCTTGGATGCGTATAATATACAACCTTTAGATGTGCGGAGTACTAAAGACACAGGACACAATTTCCCTATTATGCTGTGGACAACACCCAAACAGAAATACAACATAAATAGACGAAAATTGTTAGAACAAAGTTTTGAACCCTCGACTTCCTGATTGTGGGGTGTGCGCTCTCATCTACTAGACACACAACAATCGTTCTCTGTCAATTCAATTATGCTGGAACGGTTGTTCCAATGACACTGCATCTGTTCTATATACTGTCATATTATTTCCAATGAATATCCTTTTTAGAAGCATAATTTCTGACTAATCGCGAAAGCACTATTTCCTCTATTTTCTCTTTGAAGCAAATCGTAGCCCTTAATCATGTTAATGAACTGAGCAATGAAAAGGTTAAAGTTGAATGCTTGTATAATTAAGTTATAACAAACTGTTGTGACCTTTATCATTAAAGAACATTGACTTTTAAGGCGCTGAGTGGAGTGGAGTACGTAGCAAGTAAAACTCTAGTCCAGGGGAAGGGGGGGGGGGGGGGGTTGTAGGGAAAATCTTGACAAGGATTTCCATGTGTTTTGTATGGAAGGAAGGAGGCAAAATCTCTTCATTTCTTGATTTCTCCTCATGTTAAACAACAACAACAAACTTATTGTAATGATACTAGCCTCCTCCTCGTAGCTAGGCCACTGACAGTTTTGTCAAGAAGCTGTCCAAGTTCATATGAGATATATTGCTTCTTCCGACGAACAATTTCCTCTATTAGTTTTGCTCATCGAACCGGGTACGGTATAGGAGATCGAGTTATCCCAAGCGAGCTTTCAAGTTAGCCCTGTGTGTACGCGAGAAACGCTTCTATTTGTACCCCCTGCGATGCGAATAGCCTTACCATGTAACCCTTGATACATAATAAGCCCATGCCTAATACTAGTATATCGTTTAACTGTCACTATGCGAATTGGTTGAATCTATTAATCTTGAAGCATTGTATCGTCTCCTCCTCCTCATCCTCCTTCTCTCATCATAGGCGTACGAGGTGAGGACTTGGGGCTCCAGCCCCCACCCCTAGAGTATTAAAACGGCCATATCCGGGCAAAAATCACCCCCGAATTCGGGCAAAAGCATGCCATATTCGGGCCAAAAGCATGTCATATACGGGCAAAATCATGTTAAATTCGGGCAAAATAATAATTATATTCGGTAAAAATTATTTCATAATCGCGCAAAAATCGGCAAAAATCATAACAAGTATATAATTTTCGGGTAGGTTAGCTTATAATGTTTTTGTTTTCATAAGCTTATCAGGTACGATGGTATACAGGCAAACGTTCACAGCCCCTCCTGGCATCCCTGCCGGAAATAACACACTCACCCACAGTGTGAACACACTGTGAACACACTGTGTTTCACAGTGTGGACCACACTGTTAAGAGCGTTTTCACAGTGTGAAAGCCACTTTACACTGTGAACACACTGTGAAATTGCTGAGATACAAAGTGTGAGCGAACTTTCTTACACACTGTGAAATCAGGCAATTTCACACATGTGGCGACAGTGCCCTCACAGTGTGTTCACAGTTTGAGTTGGCTCCCACATCACACTGTAAAAACGCTCGAATTTAACATTGTGGTCCACACTGTGAAACACAGTGTGTTCACACTGTGGATGAGCGTGTTCTTTCCGGCAGGGATTGCCTGGAGAAAAAAGCCCGTACGTACGCCCATGATGATCATCATCATCCTCCAGGATAAAGAATTTAAAGACATGGGACGAGGGAGAGGGGAGGTTTCTTTACCCTTTCTCTTCAAATATATTGAAAGTGTCAACAACAACAAATATGACATGGAGAATTTTACTTCAAGCTGAAAATAATTGAATCTGTCCAGAGTCGGTCTCGATCGGGACAGTATAACGTGCTGGTCTAATGTTATAACTCGATTCATAAAAAATGATTTCCTTTCTAGACGGCTTGGTGTATTTTTGAAAGGTAATTTCCTCTTTGTTTACACGAATTCGCGACGATTAATCCTTGCATATATACAGCGAAAATAATTCATGTCGAAGTCTTGACATTAGTCCAAACACTCAGACTGACGTGCTTAAAATACCCACATAAAACCAAAACTTGGATTATATAAAGGTCTATTTTAAATACATTTTTGTTTTAATGGCGGGAAACATCAGACTTATACAGTACTTGTCTAAGGAAGATCTTAGTATATATTAATATATTAAAATCGTTACGACAGTTTCAGATTTGAAAGTAACGTCGCCATTGTATGTAAACTACAAAATATTGCCTCTCAAATGATACGTCGCCCATTACATATTATCACAGCACATTTGTTGAAGTTATGATCAAACATATCCCACATTTTCTTATTATTTGTATTGTTTTCCAGTAGGTTAATCCGCAATCATCTCAAATCGATGTAATTTGAGTTATGGCGTTTTGCAAATAGACTCTTCGCATGTACTACACTACTATGATTCACTTTTCTGGATGTGTTAAGGGATATGTTAATATTATCACCAAATTCCACCATCATGATGAATTTGATTACTGATCATTATGAAACACAAATTTAGTTATAGACTTAACTTATATTAAAAACAAACGTGAAAAAGAAACACCCTCTCACCGTCTGTATTTGCTAGCATAATACGTGTCATATATTTTTTTCATTAATTATTAAGCCATTTTCTTGGAAAAGATATAGGGTTTTAGATTATCAGAATAGTTTTAAAAGTTATATAGATTTACAAGACGCACAAGTGCATGTGTATATATACTTAGCGAGTAGGTGTTGACGTATTTCCCGGGTTTGTTCTAACTGAATCTAAAGTCCAATACATGATTTATTATACGCGTTATTTACTTTTATAAGCAAGAATTTTAACAGGAAATTATCTGGGTATAAATGTTGACATAGAAATATATATATTTATTTTTCTGTTATTGGATTACAGCTCTTAAACTACCTCGCCATGCATTTTAACAAAAAAAAATAGCTTGAATACATAGATTTATATTGATAACAAAATAATGATGCATTCTTTCGTTGCATGCGTGCGTGATCTAAATTAATTTAACTTTGCCTTATATTTAGCTTGCATTTATCACGCTTGAAAATTAAGGAAGTAATCTTTATTTACGTTTAATATTATGTTTGTGTTTTCTCACGCTCCAATTTCACTACAGATTGGCATTTTCCCGACCACCCCGTCATTTAATTTGGTCGAATGTTCGGATAAAATAGAAGAGTGGGGTGGGGTGGGGGCTGGGGGGGGGGGGGGGGCTGGGGGAAGCAGAATGCCTGACAACCCGACCTTCGGCATGCTATCCAATTATTTAAACCTGTTTCTGATAAAGAAATTTCAATAGTTGGAACACCCCTTGCATAAAGTATATATAGTTGCTGTTATGTCGGGCAAATTTGGGGTAAGCTTTCTGATTGCACTATAGTCTGGGGCAGTCTTTTTTGAAAGGATAATGCATACAATTTGAATATGTTAGCAACCATGGCCCATATTCCTGAAACCACACTTGCTTATAT